>JACXGI010002671.1:53013-71031 GCA_016801175.1 Esox masquinongy
ACGGATCAGTCGTCCTGGTCCCTTTGCAGAAAAACAGCCCCAAAGCATGATGTTTCCACCCCCATGCTTCGCAGTAGGTATGGTGTTCTTTGGATGCAACTCAGCATTCTTTCTCCTCCAAACACGACGAGTTGAGTTTTTACCAAAAAGTTCTATTTTGGTTTCATCTGACCATATGACATTCTCCCAATCCTCTTCTAGATCATCCAAATGCTCTCTAGCAAACCTCAGACGGGCCTGGACATGTACTGGCTTAAGCAGGGGGACACATCTGGCACTGCAGGATTTGAGTCCCTGGCGGCGTAGTGTGTTACTGATGGTAGCCTTTGTTACTTTGGTCCCAGCTCTCTGCAGGTCATTCACTAGGTCCCCCGTGTGGTTCTGGGATTTTTGCTCACCGTTCTTGTGATCATTTTGACCCCACGGGGTGAGATCTTGCGTGGAGCCCCGGATCGAGGGAGATTATCAGTGGTCTTGTATGTCTTCCATTTTCTTATAATTGCTCCCACAGTTGATTTCTTCACACCAAGCTGCTTACCCATTGCAGATTCAGTCTTCCCAGCCTGGTGCAGGTCTACAATTTTGTTTCTGGTGTCCTTTGACAGCTCTTTGGTCTTGGCCATAGTGGAGTTTGGAGTGTGACTGTTTGAGGTTGTGGACAGGTGTCATTTATACTGATAACAAGTTCAAACAGGTGCCACCATTATGTATACCACCACCAGGATGTGTTGAGGCCCGGTTCAACGGCCACCACGCCAAGGCAAGGTGCGTAATTGAGCGCACGTTTAGCATGCTGAAAACCCACTGGAGATCCATCTTTCTGAGGGCTCTGGAAGTGTGTCCTCAGTTTGTGCCCAAAGTGGTTGCTGCCTGCTGCATTCTCCACAACCTTTGCCTCTCTATGGATGACATCTTGGAGGTGGAGGACCATCCTCAGCATGAGGAAGAGGGTGAGAATCAGGAGGATTGCGCAGATGAGCAGGAGGTGTCTGGCAAGAACCTCCGGGCCAGACTGGCTGCACATCTTTCTGCTCCTACAGAAGTCCAGGCATGTCTGCAGGAGCATGATTACATTTAGGGGACAAAAACAAAAGACTGTGCTAGATGGGGCGAGGGGTATGCTTTGAGTTTTTCATCATTTCTATTATTTGATTTGCTTTCATATATTTAATTATTATTTATTTAAAGTAATGTTTGTAAAGTAGTTTACTGTCTTATTAACACAGTATTGCCTTAATAATTATTTGTTATGCCAATAAAGCTCCATTTGAATTTAATTTTTCAGCATTTATTATTTGTTTTCTACATTTCCTTCTGTGTATCAATCAATCAATCAAATGTATTAATAAAGGCCTTTTTACATCAGCAGTTGTCACAAAGTGCTTTTACAAAACACCCAGCATGAAACCCCAAGTAGCAAGCAACAACAGTGTTGAAGCACAGTGACTAGAAAAACTCCTTAAGAGGGGCCGAAATTTAGGAAGAAACCTAGCAAAACCAGGCTCGGAGGGGTGATCAGTCCTCTTCTCACTGTGCCGGGTGAACATTTTAAGTAGTAATAAATAAGTGCATTTGGGCTGTGTCCAGAGTCTATAAAACCAGTATCAAGCCTTCCGTTCACCTTCACATCCCTGGGCCAGACTGCACTTAATCACAGACCATGCTGAAGAGATGAGTCTGTAGCAGACACAAGTTTGCACTGAGTCTGCATTTCTAACCTTAATTGGGAAACCATTCAACAGTAGTGGAGCTCTATGAGAGAAAGCCCTACCTCTGGCTGTTTGTTTAAAAATTCAAGGTAAAATCAGAAGACCTGCATCATGCAATCTTAGGTTACGTGTCGGTATGTATGTTTTGTATTTACATGAGCTTAAATTAATGTTCTGACTCTTGGCATTGCTTGTGTTCCCTTCTCTGCAATCCCACTAAATGTTCTGTCAGTGCTTAACTGAAGGAGGTTATTAGCTGTCTTGTATATTAATCACAAACCTTACTCATTTGAAAAATAACTCATTTTGTTTATTACATTTTGTCCACCAGTTTCTCAAAAAGTGAAAGGTATCTCTCACTTCTGGCAGCTGCTGCCCTCTCCCTCTTCTCTTCCCTTTCAAGAGCCTGCCTCTCTCTCCTCTTCCTTCTCTGCCTGCATTTTTAGGAAGTCGAGGAGTTCACCTGCCCTCTTTTTCCCTGCTGGTCTGGCTCTCTCCCTGACAGGCAGAGGAGGAGGAGGCCACAACACCACTAGCAGTGGATGTCATGTTTGCAGCAACTACCAAGGGTTGGATTAATTGAGTGCTGCCCTCGGAGCGCTGCATCCATTGTGGCATACCACTGACAGGTGGCAGCAGTGACACCTCCTGCCTCCACCCCTTTCCCTGATGGTGGGTCCCTCAGCTCCTTAAGGCAAAAGTTCAACTTTAAGTTACAGTTGCTAGGAACTTAGACATTTGTGTATATCATTTAAAATATAATATCATGAGGATTTTGCATTAAACAAAAAATCTAATGACAGCACTCGTCACAAATTGCCTGATCTGTGGAAGTGCTAACAAACAACTGGTGTTGGGAACTGTATGACACCGTAATAAACATCATCACATCTGACTTTACAATTGCTGAGGGTGTAGCTAATGCGGTAAATAAGCATCACTTTCAATTGTTGTAAATTACCTTGTATTTATCTTTAAATTGTTCCACTTCTTTTTTTGCCTGTTTGGCTGTAATAAGGAACTCTGCCTGATTCACGAAGGCTCTGGGAAAAACAAAGTGGAAGTTACATCAGGAAAGTGAAAATTCCCATGACAACTATTAAGGAAAACTGATAAATATTAAGCAATTCCATCTCTAATTTGCAATTGTATTTATTCGTAAAAACTGTTGATTAAAAATTTGTGAAAGAGAAACTAGAGAAAACTAGTGTTCCACATAAAGTGCCATTTAGCTGGCAGCAGCAGGTGCCTATTTCCCACCTGCTACCACAACGTACATCATACAACTCAACTATCATGGATAGGATGACTTTTTTGTATTTAAGTGAACCTGTAATATTTGCCAAAATTATAATCTTTCTAATCTCTACTCACTCCCATCCAGTTTTCGATGAATTCTCCACTCTATGAGGGCTGTAACCTCCTCAGTAGTCCCTAAATAAAATATTAATGTGAAGATGAATGGCAGAATGTTGTATGGAGACTATAGCCATAATCATATGATATATGACATTTGTATATGATATTTTTTTGAAATTGAAAATCAACTGCAATTCTAAAATAGCTGTCCCTCTCCACCGGTACTGTAATTACTTAACTTAGCTAACGTTAACTAGCCTCTCCACTGCACTGAATAACGTTAGCTAGCTGATCGAAAAGTCGGAGCAAATTTATAAATCAGCCGTTTCTTAAATAAAATAAGTTTCTTAAATAAAATAAGCAAATATTCAGCGACTACAATGCCCATTTCTGGTCACATTTTTTTTCAGATGCTGATTTATAGGTACCGTTTACCTGAAATAGGAAAAGTAAAAACTTACAGTTGTGGAGCTTTTCCTGCTCTCCTGACATCTTGAAATGAATTCTGGAATATCAGATGCGTTCTCACTGAACAAGTCACCAACCCATGCATCCTCGATAAAAGAGGCGGATCAAGTACACATCCGGGCATTTTAGGCGTTCTTGGTAACTTGCGTTCTTTGGATTGGAACCGTACTTGGGCCATGAAAGATGACGTCAAACGAGTTCACAAGAACACAAGTACGAACAAAAATGCGGATTGATAAACGGCCAGCGTCAGTCACAGTTTACCCATAACACATTGCGATTCTGAACCATAGAACAACACAACTCGACATAGATAGGCTGATGTCATAGAACATCTAGACATCAGACTGGAACAATTTCCGCAGCCATCTTACCTGAGACGTTCTGTACCATAGATAACAGAACAGTAGGTGGGCTGATGTCATAGAGCCCCTTGAAAAATCAGAATGGAGCAATTTGACAGCCATCTTACCTGGGTTCTGTTCTAAACAATCTACAGTACAAACACATGGAAGAAGTGGCATTTCAGTTCTTATAACGGTTACATTTCCTTAATAATATATAAATAATCACTGTCATGCATAGCATAATGCATAAAATGACTGTACTTTTCAGAATATTAACAAACAAATCCATTTTAAATAGTTTTCAATAATTTATTAATTTAGGAGTACAAAATGGCTATGGTCTAATGTAGGAAGATACAGGATAGTACTTTAAATACAGTGCAAAATTTACATTTCTTTATTTCCAAAGATAAAAATGAATTGTGATTTTGAATTATAATACATGTATTTGTATATACATATAAATATTATAATTTCATTTCATTGTAGAAATCACTATTTTAGTAACAGTACACTAAACGGAGCAAGCTATCTCACTGAATTTGGTATGCTAACAGTAGCATAGTAATTGGAGGACAGAAATAGCAGTAACAAGTCTACTTTTTGTAGACAAAGGCTACCCAACATCGCCATCTGCTGATTATGTACAGTAATTACGTTTTTTTTGACGAACACAGTTATTGCACATACGTTGTGTGCAACATTAATTATGCTTTATATCTATGTTTTGTACCAGCTACAATATAAACACATGGTAAACATGGCATTTTACGTTTATATAGCCATTATATTAATAACTAATATTATATAAATAACCACTGACATGGATAGCATAATGCATACAAAGTTTTTGAACATTAACTAACAAATCCATTTGAAATAATTTAATAGTACAAAATGGCTATATGATATCTATTAATGTAAGACACATGATAGTCCTTTAAATACAATGCAAAAATATATTTCGTTCTATGATTACAACTAACAGTGATTGCATTTCATTGCAGAAATGACAATTTCAGTTACAGTACGCTTTTTGCGAAGCAAGTTGCTTCTCATGACTAACTTTTCCGAACTGGTCCATCGTAAGATGGCGGACTGGTTGGGCGTCAGATGGTTCTTTAAGTCCTATCTATGCTTTATATCTGCTCTGAACCCCTCTGAACGCGTATTGACATTTTGTGCGCACGTGTCATATGACTATCGAAACGAATACCCTCATAGCTTGAAACTTGCTGAAGCGTTGTCGTATTTTGTAGATTTTAAAAACGTTCAAATGGATATAGAGGGTGGTACACATGAACCAGGATTCGTTGGAATCCGATTTTGTCAAGAATGGTATGATAAACTTGTTGTAAACAGTTCTATAATGCACAAAATGCTAATAGCTATTATATATGCTAATAGTTGTCTGTACACCGCCATACATACGTTAATTGTATCGTTAGCTAGTTAGCTAGGAATAGCTAGTAGTGAACGTTATCAATCTAGCTGTCTCTCCATGAACATTAGGCACAGTATTATTTGACAGGACAACGGCCTAACTATAATGTTGTAACACAATTGTGCCATTCTTTTCCAGCAACAACATGTTGTATCCTAAAGAAGACAAGGAAAATCGCATTCTGCTCTATGCAGTAAGTATAGCCATAACGAATGGACACTTTCCGTTCATAACCACTCAAAATGGCTTGTTAACTATTTACTTAGCTAGTTAAATTCCTTACTGGTTTGGATGTCTTTGGTCATTGAGATGTACTTGTATAAATGTGGCAGCGATTGGTGACTTAATGTGCATCTTAACAGTGTAGGAACTGTGACTATCAACAAGAAGCCGACAATAGCTGCATATATGTCAACAAGATCACCCACGAGGTCGAGTAAGTGCAGTGTTCTCTCCACCCCATTTTTATGTCACTGTTTGTGACAGCTGCCGATTTAAAATTGGCTTTATATAATATTTCATTTCTTATCCGTGTTTGATTTGATATGTTTATTGATTTCTTACCCTTCGTTCTCAGCTCTTTTTGATGTTTCTTCTTTCCACAGTGAGCTGACACAGATCATTGCAGATGTGTCTCAGGATCCAACACTACCCCGGACAGAGGACCACCCTTGCCCAAAGTGAGTGTATCCAACTGTCACTCAAACAAAAAAATCTAGCTGTTTGAAATCAGACAGTTGATACATCTTGTTTTTTCTCACAAACTATCTATCCAACTGAATTTCTAGAACAGTTCAGATAGGGACACACTGTTACCACTGATTCATTGCAGTATAACAAAGGTTGACATATTCAGTATTAAATATAACATTGAAAAATATAATAATAAAGAAATTGCTATTAGAACGCAAAGAAGCAATACTTGAATATTAGGATTTGTGTCGGACTGTGACATTTTCCACACACCTGTTTTAAAATCCAGCTGCCTTGTTATTGCGCTCATTCTTAGTAAGGCTTTAGGTTTTAATTAGCCAAACAGGTTGGACTTATCATTAATTCTGTTACTGCTGGCATCAACTCATTTATATTTAATATGGCTGAGAGCAATATTTTGATCAGCCCTGAATTTCTTTGCGTGTTGTAGTTATCACGGTGGGGATGGTGTCAATGAAACTTGCGCAACTAGAGCAACTTTGCTTCAACATTGCAAGTCCTGTTTCTATTGAGAAGTGTAAAACAGCAGCGGATCACCATCTACTTTCGAAAGACTGGTGGCATCTGTAGAACATTATTTGATTTTTGGGCAGTGGGTGGAGTCATAGAACATTAACCCACATCAGTTTGGAAACTATGTGACATGGAAGTAAATGATCATTCAACAGTACGCTACCAGTACACCGATATATCAAAAGGGTTTGAGTCCGTTGCCAAACATCCCCATCTGACAGAATAGCCTGCTATCCACAGCTGGACACACTGTAAATAAGAAATTAGTTGCACTTGGCATTAAACAGATTGATATGCTAGTATTTCTGTCAAACAACAAATGTATAAAACCAATTTGGTAAAACAGTGGGCTAGGCCAGATTCTGGGGCTATGATGGAATTCCACATATTATACTTCTTTAGGAAATTGCACATTTATGTATAGCTTATACATTTTTAAGGCTAATATATAGGTTATCTAAATGGTCCCACAAATTATAAAGTTTATTGTTGTATACTGGACTTTTCATTGTGTTGCATAATGTTGCCCTCCATTGGACACAATGGGTACACCACTGAACGCAGTTTGAAATAAATCTTTCACACATTTTAATGTAGATATTGGAATATTATTGTAAATAATACTTTTTTAAGGAAGAATATTTGAATATAGTTTAGGAACATTTTTACAACCCTAGCAGATACTAATTCTGAGTAATGTATTTTTAGTATCTGTTGATACAGAGTACTGATCCAACACCAGCATTTTTATTTTGTTGAGTGGAAACTGCTGTATACAAGACATGTGTGTTGGGCTTTGATAAAACAATAGAAAAAAATATTGATGGTTTTGCACGAATTAGAAAGATTAAGACTTTGTGATAATTACTTTCCCTGAGTTCCTGCTATATAGCTTTTGGAGGCAGAGAAAAACAGGCACTGTGCATCATGAAACGCCGCCTGAGTCAGGACTTGAATGACTGCATGTCACTTAATAATTTAACATGTACGTACCCTGACGTATTGGTTATACTATTTTTGAATGCCAATACACTATCACAGTCACAGTGACTATAGTCACATATTACTAAGCCATTGCTCAGAAAATTATAAATGAGTGTTTTTAGGCTGGTTATATAATACATTTGTTTTTTTATGTGTCTAATAGTATTATTTTAAGTGTTCATTTTGAAGCGCAAAGACACAAACCACATTCTGGTGCTGGTCCTTACTAGATGAAGTCAAAGCTTTATAGGGACATCAGTGGCGGGCGCTAGCATTAGACAAGGTAGGCAGCGGTCTATGGCCTCAGAAGGCCTAGGGCCCTGTGAAAATTCAAACTGGAATAAAAAAAATTTCAATATAATAATACATTGTTTTTTATATTTGTTTTTTGTCTTAAGATCTGAATGTGTTGCTCAAAATGATATTGAAATTAAATAATGCCTTCCAATACATTATTTATGTTTCAGACCGAACGCCCCTGTTTTACTCAAATGGTCTGTCCCATATTGTTTCTCACGGCAGCAGCACAAAAGACGTTAGGTGGCTTACTCAGTCAGCCTGAGACTGTTACGCTACACAAGAGATGGATAACAATGTTTTTAAAATATGAAACGCTCGTATGTGAGCAGGGCAGAAAAAAGAAAGGAGGAAAATAGTGTGTGTGTCCATAGCAGTAGTAGCCTAGCGGATGCGGCTACTACTTGTGTCATAAACATGAATAGCTTAGTGTCTGCGGCTATTACTACTTAATATGACGGTTTGACAGTCACATAAAAAAACGTTATTCCTGACCTGAACCATCATGAACAGACACCAGACAGAGGTTGAGAAGACATTGATTCAATTCCATCATGTTGTTCTTCTAACATAACGCATTTTGATTACAATGACGCCAATGTTGATTATGATGGTGAAAGCAACAGTGCTACTGACCACAAATTAGCAATATTGACATTTACCCTCCCCTGGTTCCCCAAGAAAGCTCTGACTGACAGAATATGATGTCCAGTGCAGATGTATGTGGCCCTCCCAGCTAACAGACAAGGAAAGGTGCAACATAGTGAGAAAAGGAAGGTATATGAATGCACTTCAATGGCAGTTCCATTCAATAATAAAGAAAGGTATGTTGAAAATGTTGCCGGTATGGCTTAGATAAGGACAATAAGGTAAAAAATAGATGTTGGGGCCTCAACCAGTCTCTGCCTAGGGCCACCAAATCTCTAAAACCTGCCACTGAGGGACATAACTAATGTTGTACCGTTTTGTTTCACAAAAGACATGCAGCCTTTAAGCACAGTGGAAATAGATTCTTAGAGCTTTCAGCACAGGTACTAAAAATATTATTTTAAATGACAATTACTTTGCTTAATCAGAAAATAAAAATCTAATTGGCACGCTGCAGAACAAGTGGTATTGCGGTGAGCAGTTATAGCTTCGTACGATGAGCATTTTGCTTTCTTTCTATCCAGCTTGATAGCAGGAATGTGGCGGCATATTGCTGTGATAAATAGGCCAGCAGCAGTAAATGTAACATCAGCCAAAGAAAACTTTTTCTGAAAAGTGGCGACAGGATGACGCTGGAAAGGTATGGAATTGGCTAGTGTACGACGACCAACGGCGCTAATGTACTGTTGGCACTGTTGGCAGCATTCATCGGACAAACGGCAGACAAATTAATTTATTATGGGACCTAACTAGTAATATATAACTGCTCAAAAAAAATGAAGGGAAAACGTAATCATCACAGTAAAACACCAAGTCAGTAAAACTTCAGGGATATCAATCTGTCCAGTTAGGAAGCATAAGCGATTGTGAATCAATGTCACCTATTTTGGTCCAAATGAAAGTGAAAACAGGTGCACTGAAGAGGCATCAAGACAACCCCCAAAAAGGGAATGGTTTTGCAGGTGGTGGCCACAGACAATTGCTCTCTCTTCCTGAATGATTCTTCTCTAGTTTTCCATTTTGCTAGTGTCACTACTGGTAGCATGAGGTGGTACCTGCAGCCCATTCAGTTTGCACAGGTAGTTCAGCTCCTCCAGGATGGCACATCCATACGTGCTGTCACAAGATTTGCTGTGTCACCAAGTACAGTCTCAAGACCATGGAGGAGATACCAGGAGACAGGCCGTTACACGAGGAGAGCTGGACAGGTCCGTAGAAGGGCATCAACCCAGCAGCAGGACTTGTATCTGCTCCTTTGTGTGAGGAGGAACAGGAGTACTGCCAGAGCCCTACAAAATGACCTGCAGCGGGCTACTGGTGTGCATGTTTCTGACTGAACTGCATGTTTCTGACTGAACTGCATGTTTCTGACAGAAACAGTGGGGGTGGCATGAGGGCTGATGTCCTCTAGTGGGACCTGTGCTCACAGCCCAGCACCATGCAGCTCGATTGGCATTCGCCAGAGAACACCAGAATCGGCAGGTCCGCCATTGGTGCCCCGTTTTCTTCACGGATGAGAGCAGGTTCACACTGAGCACGTGACAGACGTGAAACTGTCTGAAGACGCCGTGAAAATAACGTCCCAGCTTTTTTGAAACGTGTTGCTGGCATCAATTTCAAAGTGGGCATATATTTTTCAAGGAACAATAACATTTTTCAGTTTCAACATTTGATATGTTGTTTTTGCACTATTTTCTAATGAACATACAGTAGGGTTTAAATGATTTGCGCATTCTGTTTTTATTTCCATTTTACACAGCATCCCAACTTTTTTGGAAATGGGGTTGTACAATAATAGTTCCAAAAAGACAAAGTAGTATTTAACAAACTACATTTGCATTGAAACGTTATTTCAAAGGCATACAGTAATCATACCGTTGGTCTAACATAAAGAATAAAACATCAGCATTTTAATTGCATTTCATTTGCAGTAGCAGTTTGGGGAGTTTTGTCATCGGCAGGTTATACTGAAATTGGAACAAGGCTCATTTTATACCTTCTTGAAGCTGGTTAACTAAAAGTTGACTAGCTTATCTTACATGGAGGCCTTTCAGATCATTATTTTCTGCTCGTGGTCAAAACAATGGAAGAATCACCCTTCTTTTGAACTAATTCTTCTTTTTTTGTTGGCTAACAAGAGGCAGTCCTGATTTGCATTCACTGCCCTTTTCCATTTCTCCGATAATCTTTGCTTATAGAAAGCATGGATGTTGTACATTTGTTTACATTGAAATGGAAAAACAAACACCAATGGGTTTTTTCAATTCGCCTATTATACTATCTGTTCGGCAATACTGTCTTTAGCCATCATTTTTTGCAACAACAAGGTTTACATCAACACAGATCCACCACAGGTCTGAGCTTTGCATGGACACAAATCCATTCTGTCACCTACCAAAGCACATACGGCATGGGCAAATCCATACCATGGCACACTGGTGGACCTTTTTCTTCTGTCCAAAAGTAGCATCTAAATTTCATCATCGTTCTTGCTTTGCTATTGTTCAAATCCTCTAGCCATTGAGGATTCATTCATTCGCCAGAAACTAACAATTTTAAATAAGCACGTGCACCTCCGATCAAACATATTAATGGCACAACATAGGGGCTTGATTAAATTGCTGGTGTTGTAATTTGCAGTAGTATAGCCTCTCTCAAAACACCTGCTTTGTTAAGTTTGCATCGAGAAGTTTTACTGTTGGCCGTTTCAAGCGTAAAATAAAGACTGCAGATGTTGTTGAGCTCACAAGTCACTGTTTGATTGCTTTTGGTCTGACCTCTTCCCTGTCTTTTCAGGTGTGGCCACAAGGAGGCAGTGTTTTTCCAGTCCCACAGTATGAAGGCTGAGGTAGGTTGCTATGTCATTCTTTAATTATGGTGGCATTTTAGGAAAAAGTTAAATGTTTCCTCGATTTTATTTATTATTTGGGTAAAGCATTGCCTTCTTAATCATCTACTATGCTAGCCGTAAAAATGACAATTTTTATTTTACCTGTAAATTTGATTAGATTAGATTCAACTTTATTGTCATTGAACAGTACAAGTACAGAACAACGAAATGTAGTTAGCATCTAACCAGAAGTGCAAATAGAAGAGGGCAGAAAATGTACAAGTATTTAGAAGTAATAAGTATATGCATATTACAAGGGGAATGTATATATGTGCATTGAAGGCAAATGCAGTACAAATGGCAATACTTAATGTGCAATTAATGCAAATAGAGGGCAGAAAATTTACAAGTATGAAGTATAGTGTATGTTACAAGTGGGATAATAGTTGGACAGGTACAAATGGCAATTCTAAATGGCATTCTAGATTGAAATTGAAGGAGCAAGGTAGCATGTGCAACCGGGATGCAGAGATGGCAGCAATGAGGTCACAGACATGCGTATGTGACAACTGTAAAAATGCAAGCATGATGACAGTTCTAAATGTGCAAAGAGGCAAATTGAATGTGCAAGGTGCATGTGCAACTGAAATGAATGGATAGCAGCAGTGAGGTTCCCGAGATAAACGCAGGAACCTCACTGCTGAGGTTCCCGAGGTAGTTTGTTTCCTGTTAGAAAGAAATATGACTAAATAATTTCAAATAGTATCATAATTACTTGTAATGTTTTAAAGTAGTTATAAATCATTCTGATCATGAAGTTCTTTAACAGCATTCTAATTTAGGTCATTTTGAACATAAGCCAGCGGCTATGTGAATCCCTTTTTCACTCAAATTTACACATGGCTAAAGGCATGTCTAAAATATGTTTTTCTGGTGATAGTGCCATCTCTGGGGTCCATTTTAAAATGGGTTCTATAGATCCTGGATGCTGAGCAGCTTTTCAAGCCGAGCTGTATTGACTCTCACAGACATACCTATGCCTCCGAACAGTTCCATCTGAAACTACCCTGGCTGTAGGCTGCCATGAGTGAACGGCGCACTGTGAAGATAACAAGACAACTTCTTTCTGAGCCAGGCATTATCATGAATACTTACAATTAAATGCCAATAAAGATTTCAGTGTTGAGATGTTGTCAGAAACAAACCCACCCTTCTAGTTTTTATCACACCGCTTGCTTGCCTGGGAAGTCTAGACCGAAATACTTATGGGGGGTACGGAACGCATTTGCTTATACACTAAAGAGCCAAAACATTATGACCACTCACAGGTGAAACAAATAACATTGATTATCTCCTAACAAGGGCACATGTCAAGGTCCGGGTAGATTAGATGGTAAACAAACAATCAGTTCTCATAGTCAACAAGTTGGATGCAGAAGAAATGGGCAGGAGTAAAGACCGGAGTGACTTTGACCAGGTTCAAGTTGTCATGGCCAGATGACTGGGTCAGAGCAGCTCTGAAAGGCCAGGCTTGTGGGGTGTTCCCAGTCAGCAGTGGTGAGTACCTACCAACTGTGGTCCCAGGAGGGACAAACCACAAACCGGTGACAGGGTGTTGGGCTCCCAAGGCTTATCGATGCGTGAGGGCAATGAATGCTATCTCATCTGGTCTGAACTGACAAGGTCTACTGTGGCTCAAGTCACAGAAGATTTTAATGATGTTTATGGGAGGAATGTGTCACCACACAGTGCATCGCACCCTGCTGTGTCAGGTTGCCAATGATGGCCCCCGTCTACCGTCGAAAGCGTCTATAATGAGTACGCAAGTGTAGGACCTGGACCTTGGAGTAGTGGAAGAAGGTTGCCTGGTACGATGAGTGACGTTTTTTTTTACATCACATGGATAGACGTGTACGTTTGCACTGTTTTCCTGGGGAAGTGATAGCACCAGGATGCACTGTGGGAAGACGACAAGCCAGTGTAGGGAGTGTGATGCACTGGGCAATGTTCTACTGGAAAACCCTGGGTCTCAATCCGATTGAGCATCTGTGGGACGTGCTGGACCAACAAGTCTGATCCACAGTGGCTCCACCTCACATCTTACAGGACCTGAAAGACCTGCTGCTATGTCTCGGTGCCAGATACCACAGGACACCTCCAGGGGTCATGTAGAGTCCATGCCTCGACGGGTTGGTGCCGTTTTGGCGGAGAACCAACAGCATATTAGGCAGGTGGTCATAATGTTTTGTCTTATCAGTATATTCTACCATGATTGCACTCGCAGGCATCAAAGCTGCCTTGAGCCTTGCTAGAGCAGGATGATGAATATTCGATTACTAATCATCCAGACACGGAGCATGCCAGATAATTGCATCGCCCTCCGTTGAACCCATGGGCTGATCCACGAGAAGGATTTGAAGGCTGGTCTCACAATGACACAGCTTCCTGTAAGGCAGTAACTTTACCTCTGCACCATTCAGAGGCAATAGAAAATCAGACAGAACTAAGCTGCAGGATGGGAAGAAAGAGAACTGCTCAGTGATGTCACCATGAGGCCTGTTGGTCAATTTTAAAACAGCAACAGAGTTCAGCTGTTTTTTTAATGGGAGAAAACTGACCATTGATCAACCACATTGTAGTGACACTACAACATTGACCTCAGTAAAAATAATTAATATATGCAGAATAGAAATAATGAATATATACAGAATAGAAATATTCCAAAACATACATCCTAGATGTAACAAGGCAGTTAAAAATTGTTTTGGGGGGAGGGGCGGGGGGGGTCAAAAAAGGTGCTCAGGTGGTAAGGTGGTAAAAATGGGCACGGTTAGCCGTTCACGCTGCAGAAGACCTCTTGTGATCAATTCAAGACAAATTATGAATGCATTACATTAGCCAGCTGCATAGAGGAGTAGAAAAGATAACTGTTTAACCATAGGCTACAGTGGCTTTGGAATGTATTCAGACCCATTCACTTGCTCCAAAATGTGTTGTATTGTAGATAGCATGTATAATTGATTACATTGATTTATTTTGCTATCAATCTACACACAATACCCAATAGTTTCAAAGTGAACAGCTTTGTTTTCAAAATTTGGGCCAATTTATTGAAAATAAAAAACTAAAATATCCCATTCAGAAGTATTCAGATCCTTGCCATGACACTCTGAATTGAGCTCCAATGCAACCTGTGTCCTTTGATCTGATTGCAGGTCCAGATTACATTGATTGGACACTATAGAATATATAAGGTTCCACACTTTAGTGTCCAAGGAACTCTCCTTAGATCTCAGAGAACTGTTTTAAGTCATTGATCTGGGGAAGGTTGTAAAAAATTGCTAAAGCATTGAATGTTTCCAGGAGCATAGTGGGCTCCATCATTGTGAATTGGATGTAGTCTATGCCAGACAGGTCTTGGTCTGGGAGTATAAAGACCATTCTAACAGCCTCAGAGTTTCTCTGCAGAGATGTAAGAATCTGCCAGAAGAAAAACCATCTCTGCAGCACTCCTATCACATTATTGTAAGCCACTCCTAAGTAAAACGCATATGACATGGCGTCTGAATTACCCTGAGAGCATGAGGAAAAAGATTATAGAGTCTGATGAGACTGAAATCAAACTATTTTGCCTGAATGAAAAGCTCTATATCTGGTGAAGACCACTAATTTCCTGTCTGATATCATCCCTGTGGTGAAGAGTGGTGGTGGGTGCATCATGCAGTGGGATGCTTCTAAGTGGCAGGGCTTGTCAGGATGTAGTGAAAGATTTAGAGAGCAAAATACAGAGGTCCTTGAAGGAAACCTGATCCAGAGTGCACAGGACCTCAGACTGAGGTAGTAATCCAGGCAGTTGTCATCTCACGTTTGGCTTAGAGGTCTTCCTTGGTCTGCTAGACTGTTTTTGATTTCTGAATTAACCATTGCTTTCCTTCTTTTCAAACTGATTTGTTTTAAGGTGGTGTTATTTCTAAATTGTGAAACCAGTGTACACAAGTCAAAAAAATACTTTAACCTCATAGTAACTTCTTTATTTCAAATTCAAGTATAGGGTCACAAAACTGTACTGGCTGACCTCTGAACTTTATAACAAATTTGAATCTGGCCTTTCTGTTTTTGGTGCTGATCATAAGTCCCAAATACATATGGAGGAGATTGTATAGTGGTGGAATTTGAGATACATTGTTTTGACTACTATAGTGAACAAAATGACAATTCACAAGATTAAGCCTAATGAATATAAATGAACTATTAATGTTTACGTGTACAATGTGTCCCCCTGGGTTTAAGTAATTGGTGATAGGTCACCTTGAACATTTCATCACGCACACCGCCAGGCATGCGTCATTCGTCTTTTTTGCATGCATCACGCCCTCCGACATAGTCCCACTGTGTGAGCCGACAACTCCATCAATTTTTTCAGTTTCGTCACATGCCTCTCGAAAGGCCTGCGCATGGTACTTTACTCAACCCTTACAGGCTTAAATGTAATACCCATTCAATAACATTCAGTAACTCTTGAAATTAAATTATTTCCAATATATACATCTTGGAAAGATTATTTTCAAGCGGTAAATATTTCAATTTAAACATTGCTATCTATCAATGAGTCCCAAACATGTTTAATGAGCTTGAGGAATTTAGTCATTTATGAAATTGAAAAATTTTATGAAATTGAAAAAAACAAATTGAAAAATTGGGGTGTTCTAAAACTTTCACTGGTAGTGTATGTTGTGTTTCTACATGGTGCCAAGGTCAAGAGACAGTAGTTACCACCATAATTCTAATAAATTAAAGTCACTTATTTATTCATCACAGAACATCCACTGTCCTCTAAAGAGGCTGTTCAAATTCAGACCTTAGAAGGCTCATACACTTCAGGGTTGTTTTTACCTGGTAGTTAGTTGCACTCACCTGGTGTACCTGGTCTTAATATGCCTCTTAATTAAAAGGATATGATGAAAACCCAATGTGTTTCTCTAAGACTGACAATGATAAGCTCTGTTCTAGAGACTCCAATGAGCTATATGGAAACCATATGTGGTGTATATGAAAGTAACTTTTTCATTTTTCTGTGTAGGATGCCATGAGATTATACTATGTCTGCACAGCCCCTCACTGTGGACACCGCTGGACAGAGTGAGCAGGAAGAGGTCTGACGTAGGCATCTGCAGGATCTGACTTGCCCAACAAGCAACTATGTCTCACTGCGATTAACTGGGGCTTGAATGTTTTTTTAAAAGATTATTTTTGGTTTAAAATAATCTGCTAAATCACTTTTTTCCAGGAATAATTACTTTGTTATTTAATGTTAGACGGTGCTTTAAGGATCTAATAAGATTTCTATGGTCTACTTGAAGGTGCTGCTACATGTGATTCCATATGGAGGAAAGATGGGTGAATTACAAAAACATAACATGTTATGACAATAACATTATTTTTCTTAAAAAAGAAAAAATATGCTCTGTCACTCCATATCAATCACCAGTAATAATCTTTAGATTGTAACATGGTTCCCTACAGTATATAGTGCATGATTTTTCATGTAAACACCGAGCAAGAGAACTGTTTAGATTTGAGGCAACCAGGAAATATGTATTATGCATACAAGGACATGTAGCACCTGTGTTATTAACTTTGGATGTTGTAGAGAAATGCCCTAATGCGTAATTGTGATGAGGTATAAATTCTAGTACTTTTTACAAACTTTCCTGAATAAAACTTTTTTAACAATACTTTTTTCTGAACTTTGCATGTCACTAATAATTATTTAAACTTCGATAATGCTGTCATAGAGTCTCAAAGTGCAAAAAGTTAAGGTTGTACAAGCAGCATAAACCGCTTCCCCGGTGATCATGTACTGCTTGATCATGTATCTGTCTTCAATCTTTTCCCTGCTTTCCTGTCCATTGAGGCTCCCTCCAAACACACAAAAAAAGCAAACTAATATTTGTCAGAGCCATCGTTTCCTGTAATAACAGCTTTAAGTCTTTTAGGGTATGTTTTACACACATTGGAGGAGTGATCATGGCCCATTTTTCTTGGCAGATTTGCTCCAGATTTTTCAAGTTTGTTGAATGATGCGTGTGGACCAGAACTTTCAAATAGTGCCACAGATTTGAAATCAGGATTTTGTCTGGTCCACTGTAGGACTTTTGATATTTTGTGCAATGTTACTTTGGCATTGTGCTTGATGAATATCCTTACAAGCTTCATCATCTTAGCGGACTGAACCAGGTTCTCTTGCAGTACTTCCCTGTATTTTGTTTCATTTATTCTTCATTCAGAATAATGTGAATCCACTGTTAAGGATAACAAAAATCCTGGAAATGAATTTAAACATATTCAAATGGAGAGTCAACCTGTCAGCATGTTTTGAACATACCACAAGTAAAACTCTGATTCCCTTCTGTAATACAAAGGGTTATACAGGTGCTGGTCATAAAATTAGAATATCATCAAAAAGTTGATTTATTTCAGTAATTCCATTCAAAAAGTGAAACTTGTATAATGTATACATTCATTCCACACAGACTGATATATTTCAAGTGTTTATTTCTTTTAATTTTGATGACTATAACTGACAACTAATGAAAACCCCAAATTCAGTATCTCAGAAAATTAGAATATTGTGAATAGGTTCAATATTGAAGACACCTGGTGCCACACTCTAATCAGCTAATTAACTCAAAACACCTGCAAAGG
>JACXGI010002672.1:5948-70831 GCA_016801175.1 Esox masquinongy
GTGTGTGTGTGTGTGTGTGTGTGTGTGTGTGTGTGTGTGTGTGTGTGTGTGTGTGTGTGGTGGGGGGGGTGCATGCACGCAGTTATGGTATTCATGCGTGCAATCCTACGTTCTGTGTGTATGCATGTTTGTATGTGTATACTTTTACTACAAATGTATAATATATGTATCTAAAGTGGCTGCCAGGACTGGTCAGTCATCATAAAGCATGAGACAGCCACTCCGCTACCGCTGACATACTAAGTCTGTCTCAAAACACAGCCACGGTGGACTGTCATGTAGGCAAGGCACAGAGAAAGAAAGGGAGGAAGAGAGGAAGCAGGTTGGTGTGCTTAAAGCTAACAGGTAACCTTTCTTTGCTCCTAGGAGAAAGGCTGAGGGAAAATAAAATGTCAAATTAAGAGGGGCCAGGCTGAGAGATGTAGCTGCCAGTGCTGTTGGCAGCAGAGATGGCTGCTTTCTGATTCATCTGGGGCCGTATGGCAAAGCTTTGTCAGTCTGTGCGAGGTATAAATAATTCAGGGTGAGAGATGGCAATTACAGGGGCCTGCACAACCAAAATGAATATTTTATAAGGACTAAAACTGCCCTGGAATGAATCACACACATGGACTCTCTCTCTCTCATGCACACACTCATACACACACAGGTAGTACATAAGTACCCTTCGCACAGCTGTTGTACTGTTGACAATATCACTATAAACCCAGAAAATAATGTGGAAAAAATGCTCCCGCTCACATGCAGAGATTGGAAAAAATGAAAAAACATAATTCCGAAATAGCCTAAAAAATGTTTATACTTGTTTGGTGTAGTATTTATTTCAACTCAAATACAGGTGTCTTATATTTTCAAAATACAAAATACCTGGCACAACAAAATGAAAAATTGTTTTAACTGTAACGTGTTTGTTAATCTCTTTTAATTTGAGTCCAACAACTGTAGGCTCTGTCTTATGTTTTACATCAACAATGCTTACACCATTTCGGAGACCAATTCTGAGGTTTTGGGAAAATACAATATTTATAATTTTGTGTATATATTACTTTTTTAAAGTATGCAGCTACCAAGACACTTTTGATTCTGCTGCATGCATGGTGGTAAGAGTGTGCAAAACAAATACCCATTGGAATGATACAAATATTATTTATTTGTTTCTGCCATATATTTGTTTGAAGGGTACTTTTTAGTTGTAGACAGTTGTCATTAGCATAATTGCTAACTGCATGCACAAACATAGACAGGGTCATCTGTTGCCTCTTCAGTAAGTTACAGGAAATACAAATAACTAATGGATTCTGTTCAGTTCTTATGGGTTATAATTTCAATGTAGTATACTTCTATCAAACATTTTTTTATATGGCTGAATTTGCTTTAATTGCATGGATTGTGTGATTCCATCTGCATTTTCAGCATTGCTACTTTTCTAGCGCCATAACTACCTATAAGCCACTCTTGGTAATAAATAAGGAAAGTAGAGGTGTAAATGTAAAAAAGAAACACTTAAAAGCCTTCAAAGTATTATTATTATTACTAAGCAAAAAGCATAGTTTTACCAGAAACAATATGACTAATCTAGGGCAGTAAAATACAAATTACAAAATACTCAAAAGTAATTTTAATACATATTGTTATTAAATGTAACAGAAATATTGCCATAATTTGACCGACAAACATTCTCCAATGACCTTTCAGGTTATGAAGAATTTGTACAACATTAATGTATTATAAGTATTTTTACATCTTCTACTGTACATTTCCGAGGATGAGATATTGATATTGAGTGCTTCATTTTGTGTAATCATGTAATTATGTACCACTATACTGATACATAAAGTCATTGGCTCGTGAGACCTAATGCATGTACTTTTGACCCTGTAAATATGGTCTTTGTATCCAAGAGAAAGAAATGAATGCTAATGGAACAAGATTAAACCCCAAAAGCCGCCCGAAGCATTTCCCTCTAAAGGTTTTGGTCTGTATGGTTTCCTGCAAAACTCTGTCTTTATAATTCGGAGACAAATAATAACATTGTTCTGGGGTCCTGAGGAGCGCAGTGAGCTGCTTGAATGGCCATTGTACGGAGCAAGTTAATGATACCTTAGCCTTTGTGAGACAGAGGCCAGGTAGCTCTGTGACATCACCGCTACACAAGTGCTTCTCTGTCAGGATGTTTAGGAGAGGGATTTTGTCCGTGGTGGGAAAATGGTATAGGGGATGAACAGACCCTTTTCATTTATTTTCTTTTTTTCATGGTGAGAGGGTTAATCAGAAAATGTGGATCCCTTTTATGGATGTTTCTTCATGATTAATTTAGCTTTCATTTGGAGTTTGATTTCTTCGGGGAGTTTGTGTTGTTGTAAAATGCAGTGTCCTTCAGTCCAAATTGGGTATGAGAAGTCTCTGAGGGAGGAGAGATGCCTTCTAGAGCAGTAGGCTAGCTGAGCTCAGCATGAAGACACACATCATGTGTGTTTGGAAAGTGACAGCGAGGCAAATGCTAACAGAAAGCTGCTTCCCACTGAACCGCACACTGTTAGCCATCGCTAGCAGTTGTGAAGGCAGCTGACAAACTCCTAGCGTGCCACATCTAACCAGTTTGTGTGAGTTGCAAAGAGTGTGATTTGCAAATAACATGAAACTGGGCATAGAGTACGTGTGCAGAAGACCCCCTCCTATCTACTCCACAGAGGGAAACCCTGACTTGTCAGCTCAGTTCTTTGTCAGGAACACTGACAGATAAAAAGACAATGTTTTGCCTCTCGCTCCTCCTGGCTTGTATACACGAGTGTGTGTGTGTGTGTGTGTGTGTGTGTGTGTGTGTGTGTGTGTGTGTGTGTGTGTGGTTGTGCCTGTGTGTGTGTCTGTCTGCCACTCTGCTTCCACATCCAGGTTGACTTGCTTAAGGGGAGGAATCTGTTGAAAGACACCCTGCTGCTTATAGGGGCAATGAGGAAGAACCTCTTAGGCCACTTCAGACTGCCATACCCGTATCTGACAACAAACAATTGAGGTTAATGTGGAACTAAGTGCTTATTTACACTACAACATTTATCTGGACTGCATTTAAATTTAAATAACATTAACATAATATGTAAATACAGTTTTCTATTAACACTTGCAACGGGAACGTGTCATGCTGACAAAAGCAGAAAACATGCATGCACAGCGCCTTGCCCTGTCAACATTTCCTCGCAACAGAGCTAGGTAGTTGACTAGCTAGCTTGTTTAAATAATTATCTATTTAGTATTTTTTTTTATGAACTGAAGTTGGATATTAATAAAACAACTAGTCACATAGATTACTAATTATATTTTTTTCAATTTCATTGTGCTAACTAGGCATCAAGCTAAAGCTAACGTGAACACTTACTGTCTCATTCTGATCTTACACACGCAAAGACCAGAATGAAGTGATAAGTGTTCCAATGATACAGTGTTTTGTGGTTATCAGTGGCTAAATACAGTTTTTGCCACTGATAACCACAAAAAAGTCCATACTGTCAAAGTGGAAAAATGTAATCTATAAATTGTTCTAAATGAGTTACAAATACAAAACAGAGATTACTGATTGCAGTATTCACCCCCTTAAGTCAACATTTGTAAAGGCCCCTTTGGCAGCAATTACAGCCATAAGTATTTAGATAAGTTGCTCTCAACATTATACCACTTTCTTCCAGGATTTCTCTGTAATTTGCAGCATCTATTTTGCCTTCTCTCTTCACCAGCTTTCCAGGCCCTGTTGCAGAGAAGCATCCCCACAGCATGATGCTGCCAGCGTACGGCCTGTGGCCTGTGCCACATTCTTCTGTGTTTCTTAATAATGGTCTTTACTGTGCTCTGAGGGTCATTCAGCACTTAGGAAATGTTAAGAGACACAGACAGGTATATTTAACCCGAATCATTTGACACACCTTAAAAATTGCAGACAGGTGGACTCCACTTAAGTCATTAGTTGACTTTTAAAGACAAATGGTTACACTTCAGCCCATTCAGGTGTGTCATTTTAGAGTTGGGTCAAATGCTGTCTTTTGTTTTGGGTTAACCTATTGTTATGCATGCACCAGTAGTGTTACGCTATTAACTGTCCATCTTACAAATAAAAAGATCAACTGTAATGTGATTTGGTTTAACAATAAAAAATGTATTAACATTGTCCTCCTAAAGTGGGGTTTGAGTTAATTTCCTGATCTGAGTTTGATAGGAAAATTTGGCACTTGAATGCAATGTTGTACACTAAAACTAGAAAGAAGAAAATGCGTATTCCCGGGGGACACATGTTTATATCACTGATTATAATACTTAATAAAAGCAGGGTGCAGTACATATATTGATTGGTATGAATACACAACTGTTATGAACATCTTCCATTTATTGCCTTTTGATGGTCATTGAGCCAATAGGTCTTATTCCTATTGGCTGAGGCATGCATAAAACTTGTCAGTTCATTGGTTATCAAATAGGGCAGAGAACAGGTCATTATGCTGTATGTCAGTACAGGCATATTTATTATTTTATTTTATTTGAGGTAGCTCAGTCATTAGGCCTATCTTGTATTTGCTGAATGGTTTATTATTTTGTTGTAAATATTGAAGTTTTTCTGGTTTTTCATGTTTCTTTCAGCTCACAGAAATAAAAAGCCTGACTCTTGACCAGAAACGCATGTCTTCCTGGTATTCCTCTTCATTTTAAAATCCCAATACTGAGTAACCTGTCCACAACTCCAAATGCTTATTTGAGAAATAGCAGATGCCTTTAGAAAAGAAAAACAATTGCACTTATCTGCCACTTTGCCACTTTGCACTTCTAGGCATTCCACAAGCCCCTGAAGAGCTGACATATCTAATGTACCAGCAGTCACAGGAGACTAGCTACCTACCAGTCTGTTGATATCCTCAATTTGCCCTGAGATGGATTAAACATTCAATTTGTTACCTGCTAGAACACCACGCAAATGAAAAACATGCCAGTAATCTATTAGGCTGCTTGGCCTGACACTGTATTACGTTGCATTTCTATTTTATTCACTTCAAGGAAATTACGATTCAAGTCATATTTATCTTCATGAGGAAATGTGTGTCTAAATGGAAATCCCTTTTAGAAAGCGGGTAGATGTAGTGCCATACTAATGTGCTCCCTGAACCGTGAGATGTAGTCATCCTGTATGGATGCACTGTGGCTTGCCTCTACACATCAAACATACTTCCCCAGTGTTAAGCCCATACCCCAAGCCCCCAATGCTGTTTGATAATTATTACGCTTACATTACAGTACAAGCCCCTGCCTGTGGAGCTAGAACACACACGCATACACGAACAGACACACACATCCCTCCTTCCTTATATAGTAAACGGCCTCCCAGTAAGCTGTTTGCACTTCAGTGGCTGCTCTAGGAAAGAAAAACAGCAAGCAAATTGGGAGGTTTTGTTTCCGAAGTAAATGTCTGTTTTACACTATTACACTATTTTACACTGTTCTTTTTTTTTTAAAAACATAATTTTTCTACCAAGTTGAACACATGAACTAAAGCTTTAATAGTGTACAAATGAGAACACATTTTCTTTGAAATAGAGGTATATTATTTAAGCATTGGCTCAGCGAAATTACTTGTCATGAGTAGCACCACAGATATTAAGCTGAGCAGGACGCATGACTTCACTCCCATAAAGGCATTCACAGCATCTGCACATGTGCACAGGTTTCGCATCATGCTGTGACAGTGTTGGACGCTAAAGGACCCGAACAGTGGAGATGTTTAACTTCGTGCTTCAATGCAATTAGCCGCTGCAGAAATTGACCTATTTTGCTGTTCACTTTGTGCGTCTACATCATATCGGTGAATCTAAATCAAGGTATGGTAGGTTGCATAACTTCCAATCCCCAAGCTTTAAAACAGAAATTCTTAGATGTTCCAATAACCCCAGATGAAACCCCATTAGATTAGTTATACAGCGCACTTGAATTATGCTATAAGATTAATGTATAGTGATTCAGCCATCAAAGGGACTAATCCCAAGATTCTGTTAATCTCCCTCAGTGCCATTTACATCCAGATGTTTAGAGTTTGGGGTAATCAATAAAGAGGGAATAAAGATTGGCATTCGACAATACTCCCCTTGACAAGCTCCAGCCCAATGTTTGTCAAGCAAATTAAACACACTTAGACTTTTCACCTGCTCCTACAACGACACCACATATGGCCGTGAAGTTAAAAATAAGAAGCTGTGCATACATTACCATGCATAATGCACTACTCAGTCCATTTAATATGCAAATTTTGTAAAAATATTACTGAATACCTTCTGTTCGGAATGAATAAATTTGAATTGCAATTAGAATAATCTTGTATAATTAATGAAAACTGTCAATTTTGGTTCTGAAGTAATTTGATTAGCATGTTGATAGGACACTTATCAAGTTCAGTAAACTGTTGGATTAGGAAGATGAAAAAGTAAATAAAAAAATATTCTACAAATTATTTCATGATTTTCCCACTGCATGGTAAACAAAGACACTTGCTGGCAAACTTCCTAAATAGAGGGCTGAAAGAGCAATGTAAAAAAGACAGAGAAAGGATAGAGACAGACAGCCTCTTGAGATTCTCAGTGAATCCCAGTCGACAGATGAAAAGGAATGTATCGTCCAAGCTCTTGAGTCACTTAACTCTGCTCTGTGCACTCAAGCTAAACCAGAGTTAAAGGACTTAATGTCTGGAAGTATTTGTAGTTTTAAATCACATAACCATGATAAACTAACAATGACCTAGCTACAGTTTTTCCAGTGGACAACGTTCAAGCGACCATTGTTGTTTGTCTCTGTGTTGAGGGTTGTGCTGAAAAAGTGACACCTGTACTATCTACAGATGAACAGAGCTTATGACCTCCTTTTCCCCTCTCTTTTTCTGCTCATTAACTACCCTTGAACCTTCTTTTCTTTCCTTCTCAGTTTTGAAACCCCCAAACGAGACCTAAATTGCTTGCGATACAGGTTAGCTCGAGGGAGGGGGGGGCAAACATCTGTCGCGCTAGGTACCCACATTCATCCTCGGGTATCTCCTGCGAGGAACTTTGGGATGTTTAATTCATAAATGCTGTCATCCATGTAAACCTCCTGATTTCATAATGACTAACTCTTGGTGCTTTAATTAATTTAATAATGCCTTTCAGAAGCCATAAATGAAAGGGGCTCTGAAGTGGTGCATTAATTAGCTAACACCGATGCTACTCCTGTCAGGTTGCTGGTGGCTGTCAGGAATAGGGCACGGAGGAGGAGGGGCACAGCTGAGTGGAGTCAAAGGTCATGCCAATCATGCCAGTCCCCACACTTAGTGAGTCATAATTTATCTCTAGTATACACGTGTTCTGGGGTCATCCTTCGGTCATGTTGCCATTCTGTGATACTCTACCTGTTAGATTACACTAGGCAGACGATTGATCGCTAAGCAATTTCTATCACTATAGTATTCATGTTCAAAGAATTATCAGATTTTGGTTTAACTACCTAAGCTAAGTCACTTGACCAGAATGTTTTTCTTTCCATGTTGATTAAACATGAACTAGGAGAGACTTGTGTCTGTGCCTGTCCATTTGTTACCATGAAATCAGCTGACGGAAGTATCTCAGTATCTGTGGAGGCAATTATCTGTTTTGAGAGAATGCTTAATATGGGACTTTGTAATGGTATCTTTTGGAGTCAAGGCACAGATGCGCTGTGCAGAGCCATACTGTAATTAGAGAGAAACGCTGTACAGGTTTTGCACTAATTAGCAAATTATGCTGAAAATAGAATCAAGCTAATTAACAGTTATTATGGCATTTTTGAAAGTATGACTTTAATTAGCAAAGTCCTGACGCAGGCTATTTCAAACTCGTCTCAAAGAAGAAGGATAAAAGAAGAAAAAAAAGAGAAATACAGGGCATGATCAAGAAGATACCCATATTATTACGATGCTGTCAAAACTAAAAGAAAAGAAAAAAACAGAGGGAGACAGGGAATGGGGGGGGTGGTGGAGCAAAGCTTTGTGTGCTGTGTGTCTGAACCTCCATCCAAATGAGGGGACATGTGTGCTGTGCCATGTTGCCAAGAGGAGCACTGAGCAGGGTGCCCAGTGTCAGGTGGCAGCAGCTCGCCCCACCGCGACCAGGCAGAGACGAGGCTGAGCTCAGCTGGTGCCCACAACCACTCACTTATTCTACTCCGCTGCACATTAAAGCAGCCTGTGAGTGGAGCCAAGCAACGGCAGCCAACCTGACAACACTGTGCCTCCTTGAACAACTCCACTCAATGCCAGCCTTCCTGCCTGCCTGCCTCTCTGCCTGCCTGTCTGTCTCTCTGAGGAAATAGGCCACGTTGAGGATAACAGACAAACTGAAGAGTTCAGCTCCTTGGTGACTTACAGGATGATATGAAAACAATTGGAAGGGACTTCGATAAGCTGGAAGCTTGGGAGTTGCGCAGAGGGGAGTAATGATCTTCAACACGCATCCTCGTAGCAACGCCACTTACAGCACGTGTATTTCTGTCTTCTACAAAAGCTGTGTTATCAGAAATGTACTTGTTTGAGTCAGACATTTGCGTTTGGGGGCAACATGTTTATGGGTGGCGAGGTTAAGTTGAAACATTGTTATTGCAACTCTGAAACCAAAACTACAACAAACTCAGATGCATTTAGTAAAACCTATACCAGGTCAACTGTTTAAGGTTTAGGAAAGGGTTATATTTAGGTTAGGTTTGGTTATTAATTCTAAGTTATTAAGGGTTTAAGGTTTGGGATAGTGTGAAGTTAAGGTTATATTTCGGTTGTAATTCCACTGGAATAAAACCCAGAACCCTCACAACCAGAGTCCGCAGCCTCATCCCCTTCCAGAGTCTCACCATCTCCTTCCACAACATCCTAGCAAAACCACTAGCCTATCTGATTGTAATAGTGCTCACCAATGCCTAGTGTCTAGTTTCCAAGGCATATCAATGTTTTGGGGACATGGAAAAACTTCTAATTTAACATGGCACGGTAGTCATCCCTCTGAGGAACCAGTATGGGATTTTTGGGGGTGATTCACCCAAGGATGTGAGGAGAGGAGTAGACAGGGGTATTTCAAGGCCCGGTGTGGTGTGGGAGAGAGAACAGAAGTGTGCCTAGCCCCAGGCAGCCTGCAGCTCAGGCCTATTAGCTGAGCTGACCTTGCCTGCACCTTTGTCTTTGTGCTCTCCTCCTGCTGCTTTCCCCTTCTCAAGCATTCTCTTTTTGTTGTCTCAGAGCAAGACTGGGAAAGAGGCCATGGCTTTCGGCTCTCCGTGCCTCTTCACACAACCACTGTGAAGCAAACTCCCCTCTCAAGCCTGCAGAGGCGTTGTCCAGTGTGAGTGACACCCCCGGCCAGTGGCCACCTCTCGCCACTATTGGAACTTGGCTGAACAGCGCAGTGGCCATTAGGCCCCCAGAGAAAGGGCCCCAGACTGGGGTTCCACATTGTGGCGCTGCGGGCCCACATACGTACAGCATCCCTTGGCAGCCTGCCTCTTTATTGCCAGCATCTCATTTGAGAGGATGGAGCCTGGCTGCCAAGTTTTGACATCGCCACATATGGCCTCCTCCATCAATCGGACTAATCAACCATCAAGGGGAGGCAGGGCCAGCTTAATTGCCAACCAGATATAGCTGCTCTCACTTGACACACCACCTGAAATAGATACAGGTCTGAGGAGAGCTGACAGAAGATAAATGACTTTGGCCACTCCTCTAACAAAATACATCGTTATAGAACCACCACTTAC
Organism: Esox masquinongy; assembly: GCA_016801175.1. NCBI lineage: Eukaryota > Metazoa > Chordata > Actinopteri > Esociformes > Esocidae > Esox > Esox masquinongy. Next base: position 15,723 of record JACXGI010002672.1, read on the forward strand.
AGTAATGTAATGTAGTACCACACCACCTTACTACTAACATTGCAGCAATACTACTAAACACCTAAAGATAATAAGAATTACTGGAAATCATTTATTATCACTGTTGGAGGATTATTAAGATTATTTGGGACATATTTGATTATGGACTTTGGAAATAAAGAAAGATTTAGTCAGAACGTTCTTGAAATTCCCCTCATCTCAAATGGCCCGGAGAGCTCCAACACTATGGCTATTAAACCTGCCGAAGAAGGAGTCTGTAATTAATCAATAATGTTTTAAAGAGCAAACAACAACAGCAACATGATAATGCCAACCGCATTGGATTTAATTGAATCAAAAGGTGTCAGCAAACAGATGAGACTGTTTGTTCTGGCCTAAAACAACCCTTTATTTTGAGACAAGGCACGGGTATTGAGCACGCCTTCTTCAGGCCAAGTCTGATGTTTTAATCTTTAAAAAATATATGAATAATTTCAAATAGTTTAAATTTGAGTGCACCGTAATAACAAAGTAGCGTACTGTTTATTTAACTGTCTTTGTTTATGCTTGCTTGCTGTTTAAATGTTTCATTGAGAAGTACTCTACCTAGTTCAACTGACCATCTCACTCTTATCCTGCTCATTATATATAAATGGAAAGCTGTCTATCTCTGTTACACTGCTCTCACTTCTGTCTGTCCTCCTCCTCAGCTTGGGCATACTACAACATGAAGCCTGCTAGGTCAGGGATTGGTCAATTCCAATTTGAATTCCAGTCAATTTAGGAAGTAAACAAAAAGTTTGGTTCGCTTTTGAATTAACAGGAATTGACTCCAATCCTGCAGAAGTTGCAGGTAACTTCCAAGATAAAAGAAGCACCAGTATAGTGTCTTAATAGGGTGCCAGAACAGCTTCAAGGTGAACAGCTTTATTCTACAAGTGCATGAAACCCCTTCGGAATGATGTGACACCATACTCCAACAATCATTTCCATAACCTGTTGTTTTGGCAAAGACGAAAAACTCCATGTCTCAGGTGTCGATTGGGTTGAGACCTGGAGACAGTGACAGCCATTGCATGTCGTCAAACCTCAGCAAGTTAAGCAGTCTTCATCCCTGAAGCCCCTTCCAAACTTGCACCAACAATCACATCTGTTTGAAATTAACTTCTTCTAACCACGTTGGCCAAACAAATAGACCACTGGACATATCTAACATTTTTACACAAACTACGGGATGTTCATTTTAATTATACAGTGTTTCCTTTATTTTGGCATTTACTGTAAATGTTTTGTATGGCTATGCTATGGAGCTAAAAAGGTTGGCTCATAGAGAAACTGTGTTCCCAGTCCAGCTATTCCCCCACATCTAAATCAGCGGCTGTCAGATGCAACATGTGTGTCATTGTATCCCCATCAGCATCTTTCATTGTAGCCGCCATCACCTCTGAAGAGCTGTCTCTTATCAGTAGAGTGTCAGAGAGCCCCCCAGCCCCCCCCTCCCATCTCCCTGTAAATGCTTTTCTATTAAGAGCAGTGTTGTGTCCCTCTGATAGTGGCTGGCCCTCAACTTCATCATTCATAAATCCCTGTGGGCATCAATGGACATGCCTATTCAGACCAACCAAAGGCTCTGTCATTCACCGCCACTGAAAACATCTTAAATGAGAATGTTAATCTGAGGAGGCATTCATTCAAAGGGAGTAGAAACTGGCCTATCAGACGAAAGCACTCTCCTCCAGAGTGGTGCACTGGAAGGTATTAACCAAGACACCTGCACATGGTTTGTTTTTAATGTTTTATAGATTACAGGGTTTCTGCTCTGCAGCAAGCTGAACAAATACAATAATCTGTTGTGTATCAGGATATCTCCAGATATCTCAAGAGGATTGTCAAATGGGGCTTTCATTTTTCATACGCAGTGTACGTACGTAAGACAGTTTTTTTCTTCTTCTCTACGTTGCCTCATAAACATGCCCCTCATATGTTGCATACTGTTGGAAGGTGCCAGAGGAAAATCATTCCCCTGAGGTATACAAGCACCTTGTTTGCCCTCCGTGCCATGTAGGATAAACAAAGAAGAAGAAAAAAAAAGACCCTCGGTGTTATGATTACTGTAGGGGCTAACTGTCAGTAGCTGGAAAAGCCTGTAACCGAGTTGCCTCCACAAAGTGGTGAGATCCCGCTGTGGACGCCGGCGAGATCAGCAGCCTCCCCACTACATCTCCTTATTATTCAGTAAATAGGTTTGGGCATGTCCTCAGTAAACAAAGCACTGACTGACAGTCGAGGGAGAGGTGGGAGTGGGAGTCGACCTCGTTCCCAATTAGAGTCGCCTCAGGCCAAACTTTAAAGAGGAGATCAATCCAGCAGATCGCTGAACTGATCCCGTCACAGTGCAGGGGATATTCGAACCGTGGCGTGGAGGCGCGCAGGGCCGTTCCCAGTACAGTTTGGCAGCGCTGGCTAATGACTGGCGCTTGAATGTCTCACCAGGATACAAACCCCACGGTGGGATGGCAGTGATTGACTGCTGAAACCAGACCTCAGCTGCTACTCCCGGCACACCAGGGGCCTGATGGAGAAATAGCGCTCAGTGTTTTTTAGTATGCTGTACATTCTCTTATGGAAATTTACTAAATGTCTCTCTCTTGCTTACCTGCAAGTGTGTTTTCAATCACAGATTCACAGTACGTTTCAAATTAGCCTGCATGGGTTTTTCTTCTTTACCTCATAACTCTAAGCTAGCAGACTGATGAAAACACATGGGTCAATCTTATCCCTGTCCACTTGAGGTAAAAAAAAAAAAAAAAATCTTACTAAAAAAAAAATGCCTTACTAATTCTGATCTTAATAAAGGATTAGGATGAGAAGGGTGAAGGTGGTGACAGTGGTGAGAAATAACTGTAATTGCAATGTCAATATGACATCCTGCAACGCCAGCAAATATCTCTGACTACAAGTGAGTAGCAGACTTCCAAAAACATAGAGGTAATGAGAAGTAACTACAAAAACAAAGGAACTGAACATTTAAATGAGCGTGTGATGCATTATGTATATCAGAGAGGTTCCTCTGTTGGAATTAATTATCAGCATAAAAAGCCAAAACAACACGTTGGATTTGTTGCTAATATTCTGTAATTTAATGTAAAGCCAATTTATTGTCATGCTGTTGAAGATAAAGAAAAATTCTAAAAGGTTTGGTTTTGCTCGTCTTCGCCTTTTATTGAGAGTCAATCGCTTTCAACTTTATTTGGGGATTATTGTAAATCCCCGGTACAAATCATATCATGAAATCATGTAGCTGGGACATTGGATGTGTTCTGCTAATGCACAGGGAAGATCCCCTGAGGGAGTCATCGAGTAAAGAGAGAGAGAGACAGAGAGGAGTAGAAGAGAAGTGTGAGAAGGGAGATGGAGCCAGAGTGAGAGGAGGGGAGGAGGAGAGACAGCAAGGGAGGGTGGCAGCAGTCAAGCTGCACTTTATCCTGACAGATCTCCTTTACACACTAATTTCCTTGTTAAAGAAGAGAAAATGGCAGTCAATCCGAATAGATCCTTTGCTCCTGCTTCAGGCCTGTCAGCCAGGGGATGAGTGGATGCAACCACTGCTCAATGTCTCTCCAAGCTCCCACTGAATCCCAGCTACAGCGCTGAATCTGGTTGGGAGTGACACAAAACGCTGCACACATACTGTATAATGAAGTACATACCATGTCACACATTTTCACTCTCTATTAATGACAGCACTGAACCTACGTTTTTTGCTGAAAACTAAATATTGTTATGGAACAAACAGTACACTGACACAACCTTTTTATATTGTGGTTTTCATCGTTAGTGTACTTTCTGTTCTTTACGAACATTTCCAGTGACAGGGAGCATTGTTTCCTTCTGTCACATTGATAGCAAGACTCGCACTTATTAGCAATGGCATTGATACAGAGCAACGTATTGCCCATTCTGTAATGCCGTGCATTGATAAATGAAACGTGCAACCTTAGTGAATTAAGTTAGAAAGGCAAGAAGAAAAGAATTGTTAGCTGTTCAGTCTGTATGTTCTCATCTCCCGAGATGACTATTTGCGGTGTGTCAAGACTACTTTTCAGAAATCTCTGTAACAATTCAGATGCAATCGATAAGGAGTGAGTTTATTTTAAGGTCTATACACAGGCAAAGAAAGGAACGACTCGAGCATCAAGGGGAGAGGAATGAATTTGTTTTGTATTTGATTTTTCCATTAAATTTATCACCACTAACCCTCCCCTTCTCTCTATCTATCTCTCTCTCTCTTTCGGTCAATCTCTCTGATCCTCTCTCTATCTCGCTCTCTTGAATCAACAACAAGGCTGTAAACTAGCTGTCGATTTCTACTTGCTGCTTTCCAAGTCATCACCTTCAGCCATTTTGGTGTTTCACACCCTATACCCTCTTAGAAAAAAGGTTTCCAAAAGAGTTATTTGATTGTCACCAATGGATAACCTTTTCTTGGTGTATTCAGAAACCTTTTGGGTTCCATGTAGAATTCTCAGTGGAACGTTTTCAAACTGGAACCAAACAGCATTCTAACTGAAACCAAAAGGGTTCTACAAAGGGTTCTACTATGGGGACATCTGAAGAACCCTTTTAGAATCTAGCAGCTTTACTTTAAGCGCAGTGCTTTATCACAGTGCTTTTAGCGCCCATATGTAACCCTGTGAAACGATGAGGTAAACATGTCAACAGACAAACTTGGTGCCCTTTAAAACACTTTGGAGATAGTTGCAAAACATTGTCTTACAAAACTATTCAAAATGTTCTGCTAAAAAAAAAATCAGATGGCTAGGCCATTACCACATAGTGAAGGAAACACACCAGAGGTTGCCAGCAGACTACTGCACTGAACGCACAAGAAACCTTATTACAACAGATCTTGAAATCCCTCCTTTCTCCAATTCAGGGGTCACGGAGGCAGCCCATCAGCAGGACGGAACAGTCAGTGAGCCGGTTGCATGAACAGGACAAGAACCAGCTGATGAAATGAATCCATACTTCTCACTTATGACGACATGATTGATTTTCCCTCACAGTGCTCAAATGTAGGATTGTCTTCCAGGCCCGTCTCTTGCATCCCACCTCAATCTGTCCAGCCGTTCACCCTGCTAACGCCTAACGGATAAATCCTCCGTCTGTCTCAGGCATGGAGGAGAGGTTTGAGGTGTGGAAGAACAACTGCAACGAATGAAGGGTGAAATTTGAAAGAGCAATTTTCCACCTGTCAATCTGCCGTCAAGAGAGCAACTTGACCACCAATCAGTAGAGTCGATTCAGGGGTTATAGTTGGTAAATCAGTTTTGAGTGACAATGTTCTGGATTTCATACATTCTCTTGCCTTACTGAATAAATAAATTGGTACAACGCATAACATTGTCTACAATTCAGGATTCTGAATTGGGGGACTATTATCATCTAGGTGCTTCAAAATACAACCAATTAAACTTGACTTAATTATTTAAGGTAGAAAGTCATGCAACGAAACATGCTAAAAAAAACTCTTGCTTCCAGTCAATTACGATAAAACTTTAATAAGCCTGGATAGAGAGCCATAAAAACTGATAGGCCCTCTGTCATGAATTATATATACATATGGATTGTTTCTTTTCCATACAAATCGCAGGTAATCGTATGTTACCACATGTAAAGTGCACTTCCCTGGCGAGGATAAATATTAACTATCAAATATATATGAGGTGCATGTGCATTTATGGCCAGGCTCCATTGGAAAATGAAAAAAAAAATGTTGCGGTGAGGTCCTTGGGGAATTGGAATAGAGGGTGCAATATCTGACAGGAAGAGACCATTAGCAGCAGCTTGATATGTTGCCTAGTTAGCGTCACACACAGACGAATAAATGTCTTTTATTATTTGTGGTGGCCATCATGTCTCTCCTAATAGACAGGCAATATGGAGTTTAAACCACATTATCCTCCATGAGACCATCGCAGTTACTCACGAGAGAAAGGTGACGTGTGTAAAGCAGGTTGCTGCAGCGTAAATGAACACTAGCAATGTGGGATGGAGGAAGAAACAATGTGTGTGTTTGAGGGGGGCGGGTACATGCAGGGGGGAGTTGTTGATGTATGAAGTACAGGCATAGTCAGCATATCACTGAGGGGAACATGTCCTTTACCCCATAATCACTAAGAGCTACAACACTGAGCTACAAGTCTGACTCGACTCAGAAAGTTTGCTCTTTCAGTACACTGAAACAGACGGTAGGCACTTAGGTTCGGGCACTGTTATACGTAAAATCGCATACAGGCAGATTGATATGAGACATCAGCTTTACTTGTCTTTTGAGTAAATAATGGGGAAGAGAGCATGTTTGAAAAGTCCTCTTCATGTGCACCTCAACGTAAACCCAGATTAAACAAAACGTTTGGGTTTACTTATTACAGTTACAAATGTGGTCTTATATAACAGGCCAATAACTATGAATTGGGCTAAGGGGCTGGGCTTTACACTAGTCTATCAGACAATCAGGGCTGTATGTAAATGTCTTCTAATTTGTTTCCTATTGACCACATAACCATCTTGAACTTTTCAAAGGCCAAAGGAGGCTCGAGAAAACAAGTGATTAAACATATTTTAATATTTTTTTATTTTTAGATTTTTTTATAAAATACACACTGTAATGTATTACACATCTATGATTTCAAAATACAAATGCAAAGACTGCATGGAGGCTGCTTGTTGACAACCACAAGACAACCACAATGTTCTGTTAATTTTGAACAAGTACCTATTTTTTCTTTCCTCTCTTTTACTATGTTTTCTACAAACCTTCCAGAGGCCATGAGTAATGACAAACATTGTTATGCAACATTAATTCCCTGCCATCAGGCCCCTCTGCTCTGGCAGACTAATCCACACTGTGGTTATTGCTCAATTTTGGTGCCTTTCACACCCCCACTTAGACCGATTGCAAAGTGTGTTCTAGCAAAGTTTTTACTAGATTTTTTGTTTCATCTACAACGCATCTTTGCCAGAACAATAAGAGTTTATTGTATAGCCTGCTTGGAAGTTTCATTCAGCATCTTTAAATAGTACTGGATTTGGGTGGCTACTGAGTAAAAACACTGTAGCGGTGATATAACACTGCCTTAAATCATGGTATCATACGCAACAAATTATGAGGAATTTGTTAGGATTTATGAGGAGGAAACAGGTATCCAGTTGGCAACAAGCGGTTTGTCCTGCGAAGTGAGAGCCCAGTGCAGACATAACATGCTTTCCATTCCATCCAGCAGACCTCCCTGCATGGTGGGTCATGTAAATCTGCCTGCTCCAGACTCAGGAGAAGTGATGGCATATCACTAGCTAATACGAGACTCTAAAGTCCAAGACTATGAACTAAATATGCAGGTATAAAATGTGGTTTAATTATGTATTTCTACCTATTTCATAATAGGGGTCCGACTGACCTATTTATCATGACTTTTGGTGCCTGTACTTATGCATACTTCATGATTACATTGACATATTTTGCCAAAGAACCGTGGATCAATACTGCAACCACATGAGCTGATCTGAAGAATGTGTGCTTTTGTGAATAAGTGTATATAGAAAGTGAAATACTCGAGCAGATGACACAATGGCTCCACGTGACTACTGTAACATTGTGTTGAACACCCAGATAGTCAGTTCGTCCGTCCCCTTTTCAGCATCATCTTTCTGAGTCGGTCAACGTCACATCTTCATGTATGTCCGCTGAGTTAAAACAACGTCCAACAATCCGGAACACCAATTCAGTAGATTTCCCATTGAAAGCTGGAGTCCAGATGTCATTGTCACTGTCGTTAACCTCGTCTGACGTTCGCCAGCGGTGAAAGGTCACCAACCTGATCGGCGCGACGTCTGGTAAAAGGGTTATTCCTGACGCGAGTAGTTTACCACTGAGTTAATTGATAAACTGCTACGGCAGTTCATTAGGCCAACGGAGCAGGCTTAACGAACAACACCGAGTGACTGTCACTGAATATGTTAATCACGCACAGGCATGAAGAGCCACTCCGGCATTCCTTTCCATCTCTGCTCCAGACAGATCTCTCTTAGTGTCAACTAGGGCTATCTGACCATGTCGAGAGGAGGGAGAGACAGGGCAGTCTTGGGTGTTATTGAATATAAATATATAATGACCGATGTAAAAAAAGCATCATTCGGCCTTTTCACAAAGGCAAGGTTGTACGCAGTGATAGGCGAGCTCTGTACTTGACGTACTAGCTGGAGGTGGAGGTGTCAGGGGACAGCTCACTGGAGCGAGAGGAGGTTTTTATTGTTGCCCAGCCCTTCCACCTAAGTGCACATGGCTGTGAGGAAGCAGGGACCTCCAGATCTGACCCCTGCCCATGTATATTTAATAGGCCATCAGTTGGCCGGGGCAGGGTTCTGATCAGGATTCAGAGAGGGACTTTGAACACCCCTGTGTATTCCTGAGCGTGCAGCCTCAAGCTGCTCTCCCCAGCTGTGTCACTCCCACTGCACTGTTACCACAGCCTTGGAGACGACCCAACCGGCTACTACACCACTACCATCTAATGACTACAGGAAAAACAGGACCATAACAGTTGGTGCGAGGTGTGCCGTCTCCGACCATGTAATGAGCGGTTACGTCCTGTAACCCTCGCTTTGTGTGGTAATAATACACCAAGCGAAATGTACACTGCATTTCCTCTCTTAATGACTGAAAATCTCACAAGTGTAAAAACATTGGGGCCACTGATGTCTCTCGTCTTCTAAGAAGGTACGCTTAAAGGCGGCTTTGGGAGCGGTTCATTTGAAAGACATTTAATTTGCGGAGGTGCTATTGACAGGCTGTGCTCGTGTTTGTTCAACAGCTCTGGGTGAGTTCAACGCTACTCTGCTACGTGACGGAGCGCCACCGACAGGTCCTGATCTCTGAGGAGGGGAGCACTGTGAAGGAGTCAATGTGTGGCAGTCTCGTGAAGAAAGGAAACGAAGAGAAAGAGGTATGGAAGCTTAAACGGTCTACAGTGTAAGTCAGCCAGTACCAGACAGTGCTGTTACCACCAGGGTTTTACGACTGTTATTGAATGGTTTGCAAAAAATGTTGCCGTTTACTTGTGAGAAGTTGAAGGACAGATAGAGTAGATAGTGTCACAACTCATGGACATGGACTCCCATAACCTCTACAGTACTAACAACAAGCCATTATTTCTTTGTGGAAGCCTTTGCTTTGTAAAACCAGCCCAATCAATAATATTATATACAAAAGGGAGGAAACACCTTCACATAATTAACGGAGGATTGCAGCGGTAAATGTTAACCCTATTCCTTTCAGCAGAGCACTGGTTCATGTTTCACATATGCCCAATGGAGACACTCTGAAAGGTGTCATGGAGGTGTATTTGTCTCAGATTCCTGTGACGGTCCAAGCCTTAACACCGACCATTCAACAGAGCCATAACTAAGTAGAGGCAAGTAGTTTTACTAGAGCAAAATTAATACCAACATTATCATTCACATGGCCGGCTTTAGATTGTACTGCATCTATCAAGCGCAGCGTGGGGCTTGGTTGGCAAAGTCACAGCAAATTCTCCTATATAGCAGCATATGCTAAATAGCTCTTCAGCCAAACAGATGCCTAGCTGTAAAACAGCTCCTCTGCACAACCCAGATGGGTCCCAAGCTGTGCCAAGCCGCTCCTCGTCAACAGCTATGAACTATAGCATCACATGACCACCGGAGATGCTGGTTCTGTGTCGCCTTGGCACAATGTTGCCTCTCTGCCCCATGCATCATCTGAACCTGGTCTTTAAGGCCTGAGGTAGCTAACAGGAAAACAAGACTGCTTATCTGTTGCCACCGAGTTCCATTCAGCGAAGCGACTACTAAACTCTAATTTTCTCTGGTTCGGTTTGAAAAGTTCTAATCTGAGATGGTTGTGTTGGACGTGAATGTAACTGAGCGAAGCAGATTTCATAGGACATTTAGTCATGATTCACTGAGTTATTGGTTTCCGCCCTGTTTTAATCGCTCCGGACCCGTGCCAAAAAACCTCGGAGGATTCCCAGAGAGCTCTTTTCCTCCACCGTTCAGCAGATTGGAATTTGTGTGTTAGTGCCTCACGTCATGTGAGGCGTCCTTCACAGCTTCAGGGGCCCTAATTCAAACCACATGGAGGGGCAGCGTCCAGTTACGGACCTCTGCAGAAGGGCCACACTCCCATAGGCTGCAGCAGAATAGAAAATGGTGTCTCGATGGAGAAAGAAAACAAACAGATCATCCTTGACATGATGGAAGAGGGAGCACTACCTAGTCTCTGTAATATTGCTCTTATTCTTTATTGACAAGCATACATATTTTTGCTGTTCCCTACTGACTTCACAGGGCTGAACTCCATTTATGAATGATCTGACATATTCCATGCAATTTTTCTGACAGGAGTACTCATAGGAAATTTCAAAGCACCTTTCTCCTGACAAGTAGAAATATCAATATTTGAATAAATTGCAGATTTGAATCTCTTCATATGGATGCACTCAAGCAAGTGTGTGCGTGTGTGTGTGCGTGTGTGGGGAAAGGGGTTCTTTTCATTCTGTTTCCACAGTCTTATCCCCCTGAGCCCGCAGGCAAAAATCTGTATGCAGCATTTCATTAGGGGAGAGCTCCTCTGAATGACATGTGAAGCACACCTCTGCGTCGACCTGATGAAGTTGACTTCCCTCAAATGACAAAAAGCCACTTTGTAGTAAGGAAGAGAAGGTGATGGCAGAGCAACAATAAAAAATCATGAATGTTGTTTCACAAAGTGACAGGCCAATCTTTACACAAATAGACTGTCGTCAAGAAAAATGCAGCTTCAGAGAAATTGGGGGACCTTGTGGTGCTAAGTAGAACTAACACTAGAACAATTATAGCTAATTTGTAAGTGTGGGAAGATGGAAACACTTTAGTAATAAAACAAGTCACTTAGTGAGTATATAGTTGTCCTACATTTTGTTTGTACGAGAGGTCAAAGTTCAGCCTCCACTGTTCTCAGCCTTTCTGACTTCTGCTTCTGGTGTTATGTATCTTAACTGAGAAAGTCCTGCCAATCTGTCTTTGTCTTTTTAGTGGCAGTAGCTGCCATCCTGTTTGTGATTGTGCTGCTGCTGATAGATCACTGGAGCGCCTACCCTTCAACCCCTTCAATTACAGACAAACAAACATACACACTCACACTACCTTCCACCACATTTTGCAGAGCTTGTAAAATGGCTTAGCCAAATGAGGTTGCTCAGGTAAAAAAAAAATAGGTTGTGACCTTTTTAACCCCGTCGCTAACCTTTTCTGACCTGCTTGTTTTACTTTCCCCTTTTCGAACAGAAAACCAAAACAACAAGCAAATGTTGACATGCACCTCTGCAACTGGACCGAAAAAAAAACCCTTTTAGCAAGGCAGTTCACTGCCAAACAGACTGCATACCCTGAAACGTTCGTCAGTCCCTGTTTGACACTTGGCTTAAGACAGGTAAACCCATGTGGGTTGTCCATCATAATCAACACAATCTCCGCCTCTCCCTCTTCCTCCTCACTCCTCGTTGTGTGCACAACTTAATTGTCAAGCCAGTGTAGATTCCTATTACTGAATCTCTGGAAAATGGCCTGGACATTCTCTGTTATCCTGGATCTCCATGTGGAGGAGCACTCAGCCCCCTCCTCCAATCTCACTGTGTGTTCTGGCGAGCCCATGCTGCTCAGATGGCTTTCACTCTCCACTGGATACAATGACAATGTATTGTCAGACCAGGTTGACTCTATTCGAAGCAACAAGCCATTTCAATAATACAACAGAACACAACAGTGGCACTGAATAAAAACATTCCCGAAAGCCGAAAAACAACAGGGTTTCACATTTGACATTGAGCAAGATTTTAAACATACTTTCTGTGGTTCTTATATTTCTGGATCTTCCAAGAATCCTTTGGAAATGGTCTCCGTTTTCTCTATCTGTCTCCTTTTATTAGATCAGTCATGAAACCCACAAAACAGGCCCTAAAACAGACTAATAAAAATACACTCAGGTCAGCCAGCCAGTAATCCCCCAAAATAATTAGTGAAAACAAAGCCCACGGGCCTCTGGCATTTACCTCATCACATAAGAGTGATCTGCACGTGCATTGGGGCTGAACATAATATGGTGTGACTTAAACCATACAATGAGCAGAGAAAATAAATATGCTAAGAGCACAAGGGTGGACTGGCAAGATCCCTTGGACTATGACATCACTCCCTCTGGCCTGCGCAGTGCTCCCCACCCGAGGGAAGGGCCAGCGATTATGAAGTCTCAGCTTCCCTCTAAGAAAGCAAACCGGAGCTGCAGTCCAAACAAGCCCGGCGATGAGGGTGCAGAGCAATGCCAGGCAGCCCAATGTTTGGTGTCGCCTCCGACCCGGCTGGTCCGGTTCCTGCATTAGCGCAGTCAACCTCCCCGGGACAAAACAAACAACCGGCACTAACACAGGGACAAACACAGTAGAGATGGTGGCACAATCACAGAGGAGGGAACTGTCGGGTGGGGATTTACCCCCGTAATGTAATGACTTCCATGGAAACGGTGAAATGTGCCGTGCTGTCCGGTCGGTCCGGTCCAAGTGCAGCTCCAAACAGATGGGGAGGCATCTAAAAAATGTGAGCTCCCTCGGAGGACATGTGGTTTTTCCCAATCATTATAAAACTGTAAACTCCTGGATGTCAGAGATTGGGGATAATTTCTTTCAGATGTCTGCAAGGCCTGCGCTGGGACTCAGACCTGCTGGATGGGAACAGTTATTTTACAGAGTGGAGGAAGTCAGAGTGATTAAGACTAAGACATGACATGGAGAGGCCAGGATCTGGAACTGCTAGTTCTGCTCTCTACCGCACACTGGGCTCCCATACTGAGGGTGTGGAAGGGAGAGAACATGTCTATGTGAGGGTGGGATAACAAGTGAGATGCCGATTTATATAAAGCCATAGGAAGTCATGTCATTGTGTTAACACGCAGAAATCAATCTGAAGTGAACATGGATGAACCCAAGCTTAAAGCATTCCATTTCAATTTCAGACATGTTTTATATATATATATACAGAGAGAGAGTGATACTTTCCAATTGAAATATAGATCCTTGTTATCATTAAGAAACGGGGCAGGTCTTCTTTAATACATTACTACTAAAAGACATGTCATCCGAATAAATCCATTGCTGATACTTTGTTTCACAGGAATGAAGTGGATCATTGTTTCTGTTTAAGCGCTCCATGAAACACATTAACCATGTTGTCATTTTTAGAAATAACTATTTTTTTGTTAATGGAATGACATAGCTCCTCACATATTTATATGGCTGCGGTCTGTGCATGGTAAGGACATAATGCAGTTTTTTTCTTTCACTGTATCGAACCTGGGGCTGAACAAGCAGAGGAGTGTTTTTTATTGTAAATCAATAGTGATCGATCTGCAGACTGGGTGTTGAATATGGATCAATATCACACCAGGCTGTGGAGGAGATCTGATTTCAATTGGCAAGAGGAGCCAGCAGCAGGTTTCTATCAAGCAGTAATTCAAGACATACGAACATAAGTCAGATGGATTGACAGAGACTAGCCAGGACCTTTCCTGCCACTGAACCAGCACAAGAAAATGTCTGTCATATATCATTAACACAGTAGGGGCAGGATGTAAGGGGGGATGAGGAAGAGCCACTACTCCGCAATGGAAAGGAGGCTTGCTTTAGAAAAAAAGAATATAACGTGAAGACTCCTGGGGTCATTTTGTTAAGGTCATTTTCAGACACATATTATAGGACAGTTTTCAATTATTAGAACACAAAGGTTTTAAAGCAAACTGTTCAACATATCTTGAAATATTTTCATAGTTATTCCTGTGTAATTTGATTTTAAGGTATTTCTTGCTTTTTAAAAGGAACACAAATGGCACCAGACTGAATCAAATATGTGTATAAAAAGGCTGGGTCATCCCTACATTTATCATACCTTGGTGATTTGTGGAAAGATCGGCAACGATCAAATTGTAGAAAAAAAATAAATTAATAAATATTAAAACAAGGCTACAAATACTTCAAAATAACTTGTCATTTTTGATAAATGACAGTGTTTCAGGATACTTTCTCTGGGACTATTTCCTTCGGATCCATCCCAGGCACCTATGAGGGGCATCTGAGTTGCTAGACCTGCTTATTTCCTAGAGGTAACTGATGACCACATCCCAGAATTTCACATCTTTGTCCTGTGACCCCACACCTTAGGGAACAACCATTTCTGATGCAGTTGTCCACTCCTTCCCATCATCATTTCGGACATGTCAAACTACAAATTGCTACATTCAAAAAACAGAAATATATTAAGATTAAGATGGAAGGATGAAGGGGGAGAGAGTGAAATAAAAGGAGGGGTGAGTCAACCAGTCCCATAAGAAGTCCTGAGGAAAGAAATGACTCTGTGATCCAGGCGAGGAATCACATCACTGCAAACATATTGATCTGATTTACAAAACCTCCAGCCTAATGCGAAACAAATGGCATGGGCGTGAACTGGTACTTAACCGTAAAACCCCAGCATTACTCCGTCTCCGATGAAATACCACATATATCCCTCACCAGGGCCTAATGTGCTGTTTTACGGCCAGATACAACTTAGGTTGACCCAACAGTTTGTTTGACAATTAGGGGGAACCTAATAAGGATTGAATGGGGGTGAAAACATGCCAAAAGACAGAAAGAAGACCCTTTTTCAAAAGGAAGAAAAAATATGTAGAAACGGGGTGACCTAAATGCAACTGATAGGATAGAAAAAAGCTTTTCCACCATCTTTAAGAAACCAAACAAAGATTTCTAAACAGCTACAGAGTTTAATTATAAAGGAGATCTGTTAAATATTTGAGATCAACATGTTTTATTTAGGTTAGATTGAATTTTTTAATAATGTAAGATTTACATTATACAAGAATACAGACATTGTGTACTGTATTGCACTACTGCTTCATGGAAATTCAGTATGAATACATTAACTGTATTCAATTATTACAACCCCATTTCCAAAAAAGTTGAGCTGCTGCATAAAATGCAAATAAAAACAGAATGCAGTGATGTGCAAATCATTTAGTATTTAGTACTTTTTGTACTATTTGAAAATGGTACAAAGACAACATATCAAATGTTGAAACTGAGAAATGTTATTGTTTTTAGAAAAATACATGCCCATTTTGAATTTGATGCCAGCAACATGTTTCAAGAAAGTTGGGACAGGGCCATGTTTACCACTGTGTTGGATCACCTCTTTAACAATACTCATTTAAAATAGCGTTTGGGAACTGAGGAGACCAATTGCTGGAGTTTTTTAAGTGAAATGTTTTCCCATTCCTGCTTGACATAGGATTTCAGCAGCTCAACAGTTCGGGGTCTCCTTTGTCATATTTTTGTTTCATAATGCGCCAAATGTTTTCAATGGGTGACAGGTCTGGACTGCAGGCAGGCCAGTTTAGCACCCGGACTCTTACAACTGTATGGATGGCAGCATATGTTGCTCCAAAACCTGTATATATTGTTCAGCGTTAATGGTGCCTTCACAGATGTGCTAGTCACCCATGCCATGTGCACTAATACATCCCCATACCATCACGGATGCTGGCTTTTGAACTGTGTGCTGATAAGAAGCCGGATGATCCCTCTCCTCTTTAGCCCGGAGGACACAGCATCTATGATTCCCTAAAATAATTTCAAATTTTGATTCGTCAAACCAGAGGTTTGTATTCCACTTTGCCTCAGTTCATCTTAAATGAGCTCGGGCCCAGAGAAGGCGATGGCATTTCTGGATCTTGTTTATATATGGTTTCTTCTTGGCATTGTAGAGATTTAACTTGCATTTGTGGATGCAGTGACATACTGTGTTGACAGACAGTGGTTTTCGGAAGTGTTTCTGAGCCCATTCAGTGATTTCCACTACAGAATCGTGTCTGTTTTTAATGCAGTGCCGCCTGAGGGCCCGAAGATCATGGCCATCCAATACTGGTTTTCGGCCTTGTCCCTTGCGTACAGAGATTTCTCTGTATTCTCTGATATTATGTACTGTAGATGATGAGATCCCCAAACTCAATTTTACATTGAGAAATGTTACTCTTAAATTGTTGCACTATTTGCCTGCACAGTCTTTCACAGAGTGGTGGACTCCTCCCCATCTTTACTTCTGAAAGAATCTCATCCTCTCAGGGATGCACTTTTTATACCCAGTCATGTTGCTGACCTAATTGCTGACCAGTTAACCTAATTAGTTGTGAGATGTTCCACCAGTTTTTTTTAGCATTACACAACTTTTCCTTTTGTTGACCCTGCCCCAGCTATTTTCTATTGAATATAGGGTTTAAATTATTTGCACATCATTGGTTTCTGTTTTTCTTTACATTTTCACAGCTTCACAACTTTTTGGGAAACAGAGTTGTATTTATTAACTACCATGTGACAATATTTAGTAATTTTCAAGAACTGTGTTTAATTTCAATATTTTTTGGTCAACTTTATCTACAATCATTTAACCTCATTTACAGGATGTAATAGAAGAGAATGGAACATCATCAGCAGAAAAGATTTTGGGACCTGACAAATCTCACAAGGCTTTTAGCTGATCTCCAAAAATGTTTAGAAGTTATTTTTAGGGTTAGAATTATGTTATGGTTAGGGAAGGTTAGTTTTAGGGTTAGGGTACATTTAGGGGATCGGCAACATGGTAATTTGGTTTTCTCGTGTCCACAACAATAATAAAATGTTTTTGAATGCTTGTGTGGGTCTGTGTTACTATATAAACAGCGACAAAATATTTTTAAAAATGTCTTTGTGTTAGTTTAGGGTAAAGGTTTGAATTGATATTAGGTTTAGCGGTTAGGGTTAAGTTTTAGGGTTAAGTTTAGGTTTTGTGGATTAGTAAATATATCATTTTTGAGGGGAATCAATTTTGATTTCCCCATTTAGATATATGAGCGCAACATGCAAGTGTGAGCGTATGGACCAGTGTTGCTCTTGGCCGAGCCTTTATCCCATCACCTCAGCTCTGGCCTTGTTTCTGTCAGCAGAGTGAACCAGGGGAGTAGAATGGGGGAAGAGAGGGGGAGAGAAAGAGAACGGGACAGGGGTCTGGGCTGAAAGGGGGGAGGGGTTGTCTCTACGGACAGATGGACTGCTCTTTCTCAACACATGTGGAACCATGTTTCGTCTTTCACTGCCGTCAAGCTGGAGCCGAATCTGTCGCTCGGTTGGCCCAGACTAGTTTCTTGTATCATATACTTCTCTCACTCTCTCTCTTTATGTCTCTCTCACACACACGCGCAAACGCACACACACGCACGCACACGCGCGCGCACACATGCGCGCACACACACACACACACACACACACCTCGTTCTTTCTCCACACATGTTAAAGTCATCACCCCTGCTCAGCGCCAGTAAAACACAACACCCCTGTCTTCCATGCTGTTGTCAAGTCTTGCCATTAGCTGGGGCCTCTGGGGAATCATACCGCAGTGAGGTGGGTCTCCTCCGGGAACATCAGGCACCATGTTACCTTCAGACGCCACTCATGTGAACCCAAACATGAGAGCATAATTTGGAAAATATCATTTATAATGTGCGTCTTTGTACGCGTCTTGACATTTACAAACTGCGATAAAACCGACATGAGGGAGGAGGGAATAAGAACCAGAGCAGAATAATTTGAGGTAATGTTTTGCTTAGTGAACAGTATTACCCAATGAAAAGTATTAGCCAATCTTGAATGTTGGAAGAATGAGAAGGAGTTTCTGGCTCCAAGGCTGAGAGGTTCTAGGTTTCATTTTTCGGCAAGTGTAAGCCAACAAAGAGCTGCCAAGTACAGCTTTTGCTCTCAACACTTCCTGCTCTTCGTATTCTGGCTCAAAAGGAGATCTTCACTAAAACATTACTCAGGTCCAGGCAGGGCTGGACAGTTTCTTCTCTCCTTTTTCATAGGGTGTCACAAACCCACATCTGTCCGAGGAATTACACTGAAAACAACTGTAAATAAAATAGGGAGATGCAAATATTGTTGAGGCATGAATATGAAATGTTGGTGTGTGGCTGATGTGTGTGTGTGTGTGTGTGTGTGTGTGCGTGCGTGCGTGCGTGCGTGCGTGCGCGTGCGCGCGCGTGCGTGTGCGTGTTCATGCATTCATGTACATGTGTTTGCCCCATAGGCAGCTACATCTTCCATGAGCAACACCTCCAGTGTTCAACACAACAGTACAATTTTTGCATTACTTGATCACTGCATTGCATTATTCTCACTTGCAGAATAGAAATTATCACTATATATAGACATATATATATATATATGAGCCTAGCAGATTCAATGAAAACATGTTATTTAGGTAGTCAATAAGGAAAACACTCTTCACAGGTTATCAAAACACTGGCTCAATAAAATCAGCCTATTTTTTCAATGTGTAATTAAAATGGTCTCTGCAATCCTGTTTGACAGTCCAGGGCTTAGCCAAAAATGTAAATGACATTAAAGGACACAATTAATTACAATTTGCCTAAATTCTCTATATTGCTGGTTCTCATTTACATACAGTAGCATTTCCACAGCAAAAGAAATGTACAAATACTGGCATTTGTTCAGCCTGGGAGTTAATCACGCTTTTGGAAAAAAAACAGATGGGAAAACACCACCAAACAAATTTGATGTGTTGTTTAGATAGATGAAAAAGTACATGTGAGATGGTCCAAATCTGAGTCTTTTGTTCCTCACAAAACATTTTGACATCAACTCATTGCACTGGGTATGACCTCATAGGTGTTCCACAAATTAACGATAATGCAGTCATTTAGAGAGTGAACAAAGTGAACTAATGAGTGACGTAACAAAAAGTTAAGCAAAATTTGCAAAAAACGTTAATTGCATTAACAGGCGCACAGGTGCGAAGAGGCCATTATAAATAAGCTTAATTAATAAAACCATCCCTCAGCACAACCATGTAGTGTAAAATTAAAAAACAGTCAATGTCATGAATAATTCAGTAGCAGGCCAGCCTCCAGAGGTCAATGCTCTTTGACCTTTGTGACAGGAAGTAAAAGGGAGACAAGATGAAACAGGAAGAAGCAGAGTTGACATGTTTTGGTTTGGTCCACCTTTCTGGATGGAAGCTTAAATTGACACGGATGTTAAGCTGTGTGTACATCTATTAGATTCAAAATTAATGTATGGACAGCGTGAGCTCTGAAAACGCATTTCCTCTTCAGCTATCCTCACCTAATCTGCTGTATCTTCTCTGTGATACAAGTGACCTTTCAACTTTGACAGCTAGAAAGAGTCATTTTCTTTCCTTTTTTTCCTAACAGCATGTTCTTCCTTCTTATTACAAAATCCATGTGTAAGCCTGGACCACATATCTAATCTTTCACACAGAAGAAAACAAAGTCAATATGCAGGAGAGTGAAGACAGATACCAGGGTAGGAGAGTCCTCACAAATTGAGTTATATTTGGCACACAGCTCTAAACATACTGTAAATGAGGAAACCAGCTAATCAGATATTGGACACATCATCACTATAACTCTAGAGACTCAAATTACTGCCTGTATAAACCCACGCCCCCACTCACTTTAAGGCGCCACTAGCTTATAGATGTGACATCCATTCCACCACTCACTTCCTACCGGGAAGATATGATTATAACCGACTACAAAGAGCTGTAGTAATAGCAATAGTGGTACAATTAGTGACCAAATTCAATCAGCGTCTTTTTGTTTCTGCTAGAGAAAACATTGTTTCCAACATTCTTATTTCCTGATTAAAATATGCATACGAAGAGTGACAGAAAATAACATACTTTAATTTTACAGTCTGAACAGAAGATAGTCTTTTCCCAGCAGCATACAAACACACACACACACACACACACACACACACACAGTCACTTTCTTTCTCCAGAAAACACATTAAAATTATGTAATGACATCAAACATAACTTGTGAAATATTTAAAGATCCACCAGCACTGAAGCTCAACTTTTTAAAATAATAATTTCCCTCAAAAAAATCTCTGAGAGAAAATAGGGTAAACAGATGTCTGGCTTGACCACAGGAAAATAGGACACATTTGGAATGATATGTTTCCCAAACTCAGTCGGATATGCCAGATCCATGGGAACGCCAGTTAATGTCTTGCTAGATGCCAGCTAGCTGTGTGCGCTTTCCCCTCGTACCATCTGGGAAAATGTTACAGCAAGGCAATGCCATCAATGATTCACTCCAAATCTGTTTGTTAAAGGTAAATTCAGAAATATGATGTAGATAAACCAAGTAAACAGCAAAGTGGGTCAGTTTCTGCAACAACTAAGAGCAATGATGTGCAATGTTAAACTTCTCTACTTTGGTCCCCTGGATACTATTCTGCAACAGCGTGAAGTTAACAAGTGCACAAGCAGAGATGCTGTGTAGGACTGTATTAAAGTGAAATCTTGTGTCTCGCTCATCACGGTATCTGCGGTGCTGCTCATGGTAACGTCAGTTCACTGAGTCTGCCTTAAAGATACTACTGATCCTCTAGGAAATGTAGCAGAGCTTAAATAGTTGTTTTAAACTGTAACTCTCCCACACAATCAGCCTTCAGCTCAATTCAATAGAAAATAATCACTTTCAGCCAGAAGCAACCAGAGCACAGGTGCCACTCACAATTTGCATGAGAAACTGACAGATGCAACAGGAGAGTCTGTTACACATTGAAGTTTTAAAAAAATCTCACCCATATGTTCACTAAAAAAGACTAAATCAGGATGGTAAACTGAGTGCAATGTGTCTGCAGTAGGCCTACAGCACACGTGAGTGAAACTCCACAACTAGCCTTTATGCAATTCCCTCCAGTCAGTGGGAAGTCAATGGGAAGTAGTATAGGTCTGGGAGGGTGAACTGATCTGCTCATAGTTACGACATGGAGACAATGGGAGGGTCTAATGAGGAACATATGCTTTTGTGATTCAACAGACCCCCTCATTGTGCAAGGAAAAGGATACTTTAGTCCCATTCACTACAGTTACAATGAAAATCTGAGCTTTTTTTCTGAACTGGTTGGGCTTACAATATCCATCCGCTTTTCTTTTTTTCTCTCTCTGACTTTAATTCTGCATGCATTCATTTTGGCTATTGTACTTATGTGACATGATGTGACTGTAGAATTAAGAACAGTAGAGAGTAAAACTCAATACAACAAAGGTGACAATACAAGGTAGAAGCAGTGGAAGTGACATGTTTAGCTCTCATGCTTTAGGTTTCTGTGTGAACAATGTATCCAATAAATACATTATCTAATCAATCAGAATCCGCATCTTAAAATAAATGTGATTAATGAAGTGCTGCCCATTATATTATCTTTCATCCAGTCCTATGCAGGTCATTTTTCAATTGAGGTATTAAATGCATAAATCTGACTTTGGGATCATGTAAAAAAAAAAAAAGTTTAATATATAAAATAAAAGTCTTTTAAATTCCCAAAAATTTGGAATTTTATAAACTTTTGGAATTTTATGAAGGCTAGACAGTGAACAAGGTATTGAATCTTTTATATTAACAAAATAAGGCTATTAATTATTATTCCTATTCATGTACCTTGTTTAATGTGTCACTCAGTTTTATGTGATTGGTGTTACTGCCTTTAATATTGTAGACAATAAAGATATATACAAGGTCCCCCATTCTATTCAGTGGAAAACTGTTATCGGGGGAGGGGTCTTTATTATGAGCACCATACATTTTAGTATTCCATTATAATTTTGTTTCACTTGGTGTTACTCCATTTAAATGAAGGAGCATAATATTGTTAGTTTAAGGATTAATAATTTCACTTTATTAAATAAATCTTGAAGGATAGTTGAGCTTGATTTAATTGTGTTGTCTCAATTTTTAAAAAAAATTGAATTTACCTAAAGTGTCTCATTGGGGCAAACACAATGTATGTTCCTACTCCTACTTGTGGCACAATATTATTATAATTATTAAAAAAATATTTGAAGTCAAGCTAACATTATCATTTTTAAAATCTTGAAAACTACTATGTTTTATTTTTATTTTTTTATGCCATGCATATATGCTACTGTAATTCAAGAACAACCCTCATAGTAAAGCTACAACAGCTCTAGTAAAAAGAGTCTAGAGTCCAGCGTCCAGAGGAGCAGGGGCTGTGGTAATCCAGGAGGCACCGAGGGCAGCATACTTCCTGATGCATGAGAAGCTGCTAGAGTGGCAGGAACAACTGTTCGGCCTTATTTGAATACTAATAAGAGAGTTGTCCCCTCTGTCAGATACCATGCATTCTCTGCTAAGCAAACAGTGATTCTGGCTAGTCAAATATTAGTATTGCTGCCTCTATCCACTCCATTAGCATTGCTGTCTTTACCCACAGCATAGAGAGTTACTTGGCCCCAATGTTGAGGCATGCGCGCGCACACACTCACACACACACACACTTTTCAGCTGTGAATACCTTGCATGATGCCCCTCCGATTGAACTCCGCTCTCCAGGTGGTGACCACCCCTCTGAACACAAGTCGTTGCCCCCCTCCCCCACCCCGTTCCCACAGAGTGAACCAGAAGGTTGGAGCCGACCCAACTGGGGACCCAAACACTGGGGAGTTCTAACTCCCTCACTTCGCAACAGAGCATGGGGCTGAATCTTACATGGTTGACAATCACAGCAGTACGAAGGAGACATGGAGCAAGTCCTACCTGTCGATGATCACAGGGTCTGATGGAGTCTCATTCCTGTTGCCGCAGCTTTTCTTGTCACAACACCGGCTAGGGGAATAAAGACCATGTTTGTGATCATAACAACAGCGGTTACTGTTTACATGACCATATTTGGCATTAGACCGTCCCTTTCTAATGCAAAAGGTAATTGTGTGAAATTACAGAAAATTACAGAGGAACAGGTTTCACCATATCGATTCTTTCATAGATGCTGATAGGTAATTAAACAGGAAAAATAACATGTTTTCAGTTCACTGTTTGCCATACCACTGGATAGGTGGTTGGAAGGGAGGAGAGAGGGGATTGGGCCAGGAGGCAGGGGAGTCACTTTTCACAGCTTCAGCTTTTGTTTACCTCTAATTGCCAAGCTGCTTTTTAATGGGGAATATGCAAGATGCCACCCTCAACCAATATTTCTGTGGGGTATTTATCAAGTATGGCCTCAAAGCACCTCCTACACCATCTCTACACCTACAATGTAACTTCAGTTCTTTGATTTGTTCTTTAGTTAAAACAAATTAAACACAATTTGAAGTGGAAACGTACAATTGTAAATAGGCTAGAGATCAAAATTAGATTCATTGAAGCCATATGGTGAGGGAAGAAGCACAAAGCATTTTAAAAGCTGCTATGAGTCCATTCATATCAGTCAAATCATAGGATGTCCCGTTTGCATTTTAATAAACATGCAGGGATATGTTGAGTGGATTTGATTCTAGTTCGCAAATTACTCAAAAAAAAAATACTTGAGTATTTTTCTAGAACAGAAAAAGATTGAAAAATGCTCTCATCGAGTTGGTCAAGACTATAACAGCATGCACTCTTGAATGACATCCTTTAGCAGTCCTCATACGCGAATGCACGTTCTGTTTAACAGTAAAATGGCATCTAGAACGCACGCATATTCCACTTGTCACAAATAAGTAATGTATGCATCTATACATGAAGCATGTTATGCAATAAAAACGTACATATGATTCTCATTTCTTGGTGAGTACACTTGCTCGCGAAAAACTAGGAAAAAATGTGGCGTTGCAACAAAAAGTTAAACCAACAGTATCCGAATTCAGTTCTCACAAAGCTCACGCTGGGTTCAACAGTAACAACAAAAGACGTTTTTCCTTTAAGTATCAATGACAACACTGAATAACAGAGCAACATGAGAGCTTCAGATATACGTGGTTAAATGAAGCTAAAAATCTCGCTGATCATTGATGACAGGTGGGATCAACCAAGAACTGAGCGCCTATTTTGAAGCGCAGACTCACAGGCAACAGACAAAAAATACTCAAGAAGCTGGGTACCAGTGGGTTTAATTTCCACTTAGGCCAACTCCGGGTACTGTGCCAATATGATGAACAGCGGAGACAATATTGAAACATATTGTATAGTTCTTTAACAACTATGGGTCTATAGAGGCAAAAAACCACTTACCTGCACATAATTTCGTGCGTAAGAAGAACTCTGCACATTTCTGGGTTTTTGTCTTGACCCTCATATATAATGGCCTTAAGGAGAAAAAAATAAAGACACAAGTATGTTGCCCAATATCTAAATACATATAATGAACAATTGCATAAATATCTTCATAGTAGCCGAAATTCAAACGCCATGTGTTAGAACAGAAAAATTAAAAACACGTCCGTCCAAAAATGCTACTGTTCTATCTATAACTATATTGTTGGAAAAATAATAGGTGTGATATAGGTAAACTAAATGTTATGCTGTACAAAGACGAAATTAATAAAATGTTACACTTTTTGTCTAATGATAAAATCAGATTATGATGATTATACTATATTATTATTAGTAGTATTATTATAAATGTAATTTATGTTGATATTTTTATTATAAGACGTTACGTTATTAAGATTTAGGTGGAGTTTTGCGTAAGAGACGATCCAATGAACTGTCATTAAGGCCTATGGTTTTAATCTGTGGATATTTGGGGGAAAGTGTTAATGGGCAATCTGTTGTTTATTTGGAGCTGCTAACAATGATCTTTCCGTGGATAAAAGCGGTGTCTGGCGGTACGGTTGAGTAATTTTTGAGCATTGGCTGAAACAGATGGTGTGCAGCTATCAGTTGTGCCGCTCTCCATCCCGGGTTCCTCCCTCCCACTATTCTGAAGAGAGGCACTTTGCTCTCCTTTATTGAACTTGCTTGGCTCAAACATGCATGTTAAACGGCACGGTAACTTGCCATGTTTTCAGTAGGCCTATGGCACTTAAATTAAAGACATTTTGAATAAAAAGTGTTGCCTGTAATTACAAGAAATAAATACAATTAAACTCTGTAAGGTTTGACGTGTTTTTCATACTGGGGTGGAAATCCACTTGACTTTTTTGATGGCTCTGTTTTTGTTTGTTGAGCACCGAGCGATTATTACTTTGATTTATGTCGCTATTTGCAGCAGCAGAAACAGAAATCCATAAACTGCTTGTTCTGCGTCATTGGCTGCATCATTCGCAGAGCTGTGTGGTGGAAGCTTTAACGGCTCTATTCAGTCTGTAAGCCTCTGTAAATTAGTATTGCCCAATAACAACCACCATGTTAAAACGTCTAAAATAAGGCCTTTTGTGAGAAGACAGATGTATAGTCACCGTATTGGAATGGGATTTCAGGTGTAAATGCGTGAATTGTTATAAAAATGCAAATGCCTTAACAGAAGCTCTTTACAAATATTAGATAGGCCTATGTTTAATAGGCTATGGGTCATGGGTTAAGACTAGCAACATGTCTTTATGTCACAAATTAAAATAAGTGACTCCATATCAATAAGAGCACGCATGCATAGGGATTTTCCAATACTGTCTATAATATTGTATAGTCTGTATAAAAGCAACATATTTTTATGAAATACTATTTCATCAGTGTCGGTAGAAAGCACCAGCATGCTGGTTCATCTAGTTTTATATGAATTTCATAGGTAGTTTAGATGTGTTAAAGTCTGAAGTATAGAAGCAATGCTTAAGCAAGCTGTAGGAGATAACAGTACAAGTAACAGTAGCTTACTTGTTTCGTCATGGAATCGATTAACCGTATGAAAAGATCCTGTTCTGTTCTGACGCCTGAGGGGAAAATATGAAGTTAAGGCAAATAACGTATAGAGGTGTATAAAAAAATATGTATGATAAAATACAAATAATACAAAAGACACAAAAGTTTTTTGAACAACTATATTCTGTTAACTGTTTTACCTGGAAAATTGAAAGAGGTATGCCGCGTATACGTTATTTATTAATTATTATTATTATATAGCCTTAATCTTTTAGGTGATATTGAACTGAAAAAAATATTTTTTCACTCACCATTGCTGTACAACAATTGTAGTTTGTAATGTATCCCATTGTTAGTTTTTTCACTGTTTGGTTCCTGAAAATTTTCAACATTTAGATGATGGTCAGTTGAATATAAAACATCGTTAGGCTATATCAATCTGATATTTAAAATGAATAATTGGTCAAAAACAAGACTTAGATCTGACAATTGACTCTCTTGTCACCGAGAAAAGAGGTTAAAAATCGATATTGCACGTGACCTGCCTTATTGAACCACAGTCATCTCTTAAGTAGGCAACATCAAGTTAATTTAAAAATACAGATTATGAAATTCAGAAAACGATTTTCTCATGAAGCGCTTACTTTCTCTTTCTCGACAAAGTCCACATAAGCTGTCCTTTCGATTTCCACGGGTTGACCCTGTCTGTCATACAGTGCCAGGACGAAATGGAAAAAATTGGATTTTCTGAGGTTGGAAGGCGGCTGCTTTTCATAATGTGCCCGTGCCAAACCAACACCGCTGCGGGGAGAAAACAAGAGACCATCTCGGTTAAGTATCAGACACGGGGGATAGATGATGGAGCTGATGAAAACAGTGATGTGGAAGCACGGTTGAGTAGCCTACGCGAGATTTCTTCATTTGTCACAATAAGGGTAATCTGATGTAATGAAAGAAGAGAGAGCAGAAGGGGGGCATTGGGAGACCGTAATTGTTACAGAGTATTGAGGGGATTCAGGGTCGATATGAGAAATGCGTGCAAATATCTGATGATTTGGCATGTGTAGCCTACCTTTGGGCGGCTGTGTTCGCATCCACCACCCCAGCTGTGTGCATCCATGAGCGGACTGAATTCAGCCCACCCAGCGGTTCTTCCTTCATCGTCGTCCCACCCCGCGATATAGTTTCTTGAATCCCAAACATTTAGAAAAATGTACGTGAAAAGAGCCACCTGTGAAACGTCCAAACGTGTTATCCTTGAGGGTTTGCGGGATAAGTCGTAAGTGTCGTATCAGCTTTGCAAGAGGAAAACCCAGTCCACAGGTCTCGTCTCCCTGTTCAGTCCGTCCTGAGTTGCAGAGATGTGAACAATTCTCAAGTAGTCTATACTCTTAATTAGTTTGAGTGGTATCCACAGACTCGAAAAGTTACTTGTTCATCAGACTCCGATTTTTTTGCTATTGTTCCTTTGTTTTGCTTATTCATAGAAAAATGCAATGGTAGTTTTTGTGGATGATGCTCTCAAAGTAGCGACATCCCTGAAGCGCGGAATCCAGAACCTCCAGGACAATTGAAAAAAAACTCCTGAAAAGGAAAGCTGCTAGGCTACTTCTCCTAAAGACAAACACAGGAGCTGATCACTGTGGAGGTGTTCCCGGTACACATGAGAGGTGGATGGATAAGGGGCCTTTCGCGTCGTGCAGGATGGATGGGAACATGCAAAACTAAGCCCTCTTTCCCCCAGGACTGAAATCTTTCCCGGGAGCCAAAACTCTAAACCCACGGGAGAGGCTCAGTCAGAATATAACCTAACGTACTAGGCGTAAAAGAAACGCCTAAGCGGCGTACCAACATCCGGCTTTTTGTCTTAAGCGGACTAGGCTGAAGATTACCTTTTCACTTAATACCGGATGTTTCTATTGTATGCAAACTTTGCAGAGGGTGGTCAGAATGTTATGCTTATGGGGCGTGTCTTTTACCATATATGGAGCTCTGACAGTTCCTGTCAAGAAATGGTGCTCAACGATACGATTATAGCCTATAGTAGCAACAAGAGAACACTCGCTCTACTTTCCTCTTGCAATGTGGTGAGTTGATTTTTTCAATTATATGTTCAACGAGGTGTGACAATCACACAACATGCATTCACTATTTTATAAACCTATTCCTTTAACTGTCATTTTTCTTTGACGCTTAAATTATGCTAGCCAAACTTTATTTCATATTTTAAAATGTGTAGGCAAATAAGGTATTTTCATATTTCAATTAGGTTATATAATTGGGGGTAGGCTATTATGACATACGAGATTGATTTGAATGTACGCTATGCCAACGAATACATTTAATAGACCCATACTACATGAATAAGTTTTTAGATTAGAATTAATTCGTGTCATAACTTTATTTAATCTCACGTAGCCTAAATTAAAAAAAAAAGGCATCGACTATGAATGTCGATTGAATAGTTCAACCGATTGTGTTGTGGTTAATTTACTGCTATGCAGTAAGATACCATTTTTAGAGTCTCAAGTTGTTGTTGACACCACTGCAAATAAAACGTTAAGGTAAGAATAGCTAAAATGATTTTGGAATTTGCACAAATAACATGTGTTCCAAATTATATTAATCAATTAAACACAATCGTTTTCTTGCCAATCCGCGTAATAAGATGCACTATCCCTGTACTTTTGTTTATATAAAATGTTTCAAAATGTTGGCCTGGACAATTTATGTTGATAAGGAATGTAGGTACTCTGTAGTCAGGCTTGGTCCTTTTACCAAACCGTACAACAGAGGTATTGATCTGGGAAATGTGTATGTTCCTTGTATCCTAGATGCGATGTAACTTCTGCATTACCATGATGGTAACAGATGCAACATTAATGATCGGTCTACGCCTGTTTTAGTCTCACGTGATCTATCAGACAGCACTGGCCCTATATTGACGAAATTTGAGAGAATGATCTGTCTTGCCGTTGAGACTCGGTCCGAGGGGGGCGCTATAGTAATCAAGTGAATATACACGCAAAATCTCAGACACTTCGGGCGGATTATGATTGCACTGGGGTGAATGTCTTGCCCATAGAGTAGGATAGAGGCCTCAAGTAGCTATTATTCCACGTTGGCATAGACGTCCGGCAGCCACCATTTTAATGTAGTCAACTGGTTTGCACTTACAGCTTGATTGGGCATTATTGGCTGATGCCTCTTGATGACCCAGATGGAGTCATGACCATATTACTAATAACCCTTTATACGTCATGATCACATTATACATTTGTAACTAATAGTGACACTACATCATTTGTGGGGGATAGCATGTATAGTACTGACTACGATTTCACTATCAATTATGTTTTTCTTCTACCAATTTTGTACACATGTGAGTTCTACTTACTAAAAATGTACTAGAGGGAGATTTGCTTGAAGGAAGAAATTAATGTGATTGGTCAAATCAATGGATATAATGGAGAGGAGCGTGCATTCAAATGGTCTGAATGCTTGTTCCTACCCTAACTGTAACCATTTTAACCCATAAAAGTATTTTCTCTTAATTTTGTAGAAATTGATTCTTAGAAAGAATGAGTACATGGCAAAAGTATGTATTCAAATCTGAAAAATAGGAAAAGCACTTCTAGCAGCAAGATATTAACGTATCTTTAGTTGCGAAAGATTCCACTGCCTGACAGAAAAGTTAATTACATTGAAACTTTTTATGTCTCAGCAAAAATGAATCCAATGTTTTTCGTGAAGTCATCGAAATACACTCTGTGAGTGCAGAAGACGTCATGAAAAAGATGGATGTCTCAGTTTTCATAGTAGCACTACCTGGGAAAAAACTGACTAAAAACACTTTGTTGATAGCGAGGAACAAATTCAAACCCTCGGATGGTAGGAAGAGTTGACATTACTTTTTTGATGAGTCCTAACAAGTTTTGATGAAATTAACATTTCTGTCAGGCCATCTAGCTACTATAGTAGCGGTCAAAGCTATTACAGATGCATATTTGATAATTTTCCTAGTTTCAGTAATTTAATCTCTTCTTTGAAAACCAGTATTCTTCAGAATCCACTGAATGTAACTGGTTTATCTGACTAGTAGGAGGTTACTGAGTAGTATTTTGTAGCCCAAACGATTCGTACTTGACTGTCGGTTTTGTAAGAAGAGAAAGTCCTGAAAAGAAATCTCATCTGCTAAAGAAAGTGAAAGTTGTATATAAAAAAATAATACAATCGTGTAGCACTGAGTCCCTGCTTTCATATGCAGTGCTTCTAGCTGTTTTACAAATGATTCAGTGAAGACTGTCTTCCAGAATGTCTCACTCTGACGAAACAGTGATTCATTGCACAAATACTTAATACTTTAGAGAGTGAAAGTCATTACCATCTAGGCTCTGTCTGTGCCATCAATACAAACAGAGCCATAAACAACACAAGGTACAGTGTTAAACTTAATTTGAGTGATTTCAGAATTTGGACGTATGTGCTGCCTCCCCATTGAGTCAACCAATTACCTTAATTTCTGCTCTCAGGTCCTGTTTCATAACAACAAATCCATAGCAGGTGCTGGAGAGCCTTAAGTTTGAGACAGGTGTTCTCAGATGCATATCATACAAAGCTGTTCTTACAACTAAGCTTGGTGAACCAGGATTTTTTTCGGAGTAAGCACATCCTTGCACACGTTACCACGCATACTGAGTCCACAAGCATGGACATTAGCAGAGTGGCAAAATATAACTTTGTTTGAACATTATGTTAACAACACATTGCACCCTGGGATCGATCATTCATTCAAAATGAGCCCATGTAGCTTATTAATCTTTTAATGTAGACATCTTGTTTTTCATTCAAAACATTGTTTTGAAAGACTATCATTCAATAGTCTTTTTACAGTTGCAATATTTTGTCAACTATTGTTGACAAAATAAGCTTAATTCGGTTTTGGCGGTCAAAATCAGATGATGGTGATTTTAATTCTACAAAGGCTCTGGAAAATGAGGCCCAGATCTCTTGTCAGTTTAGTGGAATGATTCTAATGTATGATTTGAGTGAAGAAAGCTGATCCCAGATGATCCATTTTCAGTATTGTATCAGTATTGAATTAAGGTCTAGCAACGGACTTAGCAAACGTCCTCTCATATCTAGCTCCTTGTCATCCAAAATGTTTACACCAAGTGGAGTCAGAAGAAGGCCCTGATAATAGTAAAAGACCCTGCCACTTAAGCAATAGAATATTCTGTATACTATAGTATGGTAAACCACAAGGCAGGCATTACATCTGGTACCAGTGCCTTACAGAACCAGATTGTAGCCCCAAGACACAAGACTGTTAACAAGACGCCTAAAAGATTATCAACTATATTTGATACCCCCTACATCTGTCTCAGTCTTTTTTGCCCCCCAAAAATAGAATTTAATATATACATTCACAAGACACACACACACACTTCTAACACTTAAACATAACATTAACATACATATATTGATGTTACACACAGACACACGTGTACTTATTGCTACTACTGTTTCAGCATTGTTACCTAACCACTGCTACACCTACTTACTGTATATGTGCATGAACCTAAATTCTTACAAAATCTCTCTAAATTCTAATTTTTTACAATTTTGCCTGCATGCCCATTTGCTAATCTGGCCCTGATATGAAAGCTACGGGAAACATCTCTGCCACTTAGTATACATGGTGGTCTGTGTTTCCATGGTTAATGGTTAGATGAGCTAACACTATGAAGGCTCTTGGAAAGGAGGCCCTGTGCATTCGAGATTGACAACCTGTCTATTTACAGGCCTTTAGCCAACCGCTTTTGTAACATGGCCTTCAAGTAATTTATGAGAACTTAAACCCTAATTACACGCACAAAGGCGATTTAAATCTGATTTTCAAATTAGGATACATTGAGACAAATCCTCTTAGATCTGATTCTGTTGACTGGAGATGGGAAAATGTATCTCTGTTACGTAGGTAACGATGCTGTCCTGAAAGAGATCTCTAAAACGTATGCTTATTTGACAACAAATGCAGCTGCCCCGCTATTTCAGAAGATATTAGAGGAAAATGAATGCAAATCTGTGTTCAAAAGCCATCTGGACGTGGCGAGAAGCATTCAGCTGCTCCACGCAGGCGACAGGCCTGAATCCGTCTCGGCTCGTTCTCCGGGATCATCTGCACGGTTTGCTATCATTTGGAGAATGTTGCAGTTACATGTTCCAAATAAAATAATGTTGATGTTCTGTATAAAACTAAGTAAAGTTTATTGATGAAGAATCTGATATGTATTGTTTCTCTGTTTTTCTCAATTATAATCCAATACATGAAAATATTGTCTTCACATTCGAATCGAAAATGTGTGGTTCCATTTAGGTGTATTACAATGGAAAGAAAGATTCCTGACAAAAGGGCTAGATTCCTGAAAAAATTGCATGTTTTTCCAAGCATCTTAATCATACATGACAGAGAATATAACGTATTTTTGAAAATCGCACGTTGTAAAAATATAAGCAATAAATCCAAATACGGTAACATTACAAAGTTATATTTCTTAAGATCTTGCGTGGCCTCCACCTTACTCAGGGAGATGTCTTTCTTTTTGTTCGAATTTACCGGGCGAGGTCAATTTGCATGTTAATGGCGACATCAGCCGATGCGCGTGCCACAGGTCAGCAGGCCTCACAGATGTCAAGGCAAAGTCAATCAGACCGCCGCTGCCCAGCTGTCTTGAAGATTGTGGACTTAAGGACAACGATTATAATTACAAGCATTGATTAGACAACATGTTTTGAATTGATTGATTAACGGATAAGCCACCTTAGTGAACTGTCAGTCGTTTTTATAGGAAACAAAAACAGAAAATACCTATTTCCAAACGCCATTTAATATTTGAAACGGCCTAAGTGCCATATTGTAAACAGCACAGCGTTGAATTAAATTAGTTCTTAAAGATTTATTGTCCTATAGTGTAACCGGTAAGTTTATGAAGGTAAGTATTTAAAATTCGTTTCAAAGTTGCATGGAGTTTAAATTTACACAAGGCTGTTCTTTAGGCCTGTAATCACAATCTTTAGGCTGGGGTCCTTACTTAAAAAAAAAGTTTTGGGGTGAAAAGCCTAGGGATGTGTGTAGAAAAATCGAACTACTTTAAAATTCATTGAAATAACTATGAAATCAAAGCCTGGCCATTCATGGTATTAAAATAACAAATAATTTAGTTATGTTTTGATATTTTATGTTTACATTGTTTACAAACTTTGGAGTAAAAGAGGTTATAGCTGGGTTCCTGGTGGTATGACAATTGAACTAGTTCATGATTCATGTTATAGTCTAGGTTCTTAAAAATGTATCGGTGCATATCATTCATTAATAAGTCCAAAGATTGATGTAGAAACTAAGGATGAAGCTTTAAAGACTTGTAGCATAATGATTAGATTGTAGAACCTCTATATGACACAAAGGAGTAACAAGCAGACAGAGACAGCCTAATAAAGACGCTTAATAAAAATATTATGAAAAACAAATACATTTTTCGAAAAACGCGTAGGCCTAGGGGTGACATTGAACATATCCTGCATTTTAGACATTTTAGACAAAATCCAAACTGTTTCAAACATTTTTGTTTGTTCGTTTAGTTTGGCAAAACGCGTGCAGCATTTTACAGAGATATTAGATGAACATATCTGAAGTCACATGTGGAGAGTGGAGACGCAACAGGACAGTTGATAGACAGCGCCCCTCGTTGGTTACAGTAGAGATCATGTGTCGATTGAGGCCAGCTGTCCTCAGTGGGCACGTTTCCACTGATTTAGGTTTATTAGACAAAAGAAATCTCGGAAAACAAGTATAATCCTTGCAACATTTGTAATGGAAACCGCAGATGTTGAAAAACATTGCCTAAGATCGAATAAATGTTTTAGTAAATTGATTTTTATTTTGTCTTTATTGAGACAAATTATGATGGAAATTGTAACTTTTTCTCGAATTAATGATTGCAGAATAATAATAAGGTATGATAGACACGTGTTCATCACGTTACCATAAGCTCAAATAGCCTAGACATTAAATTATGAATGAGCTATTGTTTAAAAAGTCTAATTAGTCTATACATAAACATGTTGACTTGCATTTTATACAACCTGAATTTCTATTTTGAGTTTGACCAAAATATATTTGCTGATCTCAGATCCATGAGTGTTCAGTAACACTATGACAATACAGTGGGCACATGAAAATTGAAATGTTCATATGGAAAATATTCGTAAATGATTGTGTGCTGTCCATGGCTTTTGCTGGTTATGCTACCTGAGACATGAAACAGGTAGCTGGACATGGCATACTGGCTGTCATGTTACTAATGCGCAATTTCCCTAAATCGATAATAGAAACTGGTCCGCCTCTTCAGGACAAAAAAATGTTTGAGGGTTTATGTCCTTACTGTGCTTTGTTTTTACAGACTTAGGACAGTGCGATTGAAACGCGCCATGGCAGGAAATAGGCGCATTTTGGATGCGAACTTTCAAAATCTCGACAGAAAAATAACTTGACAGCTTGCTATAGATGACATTTTACGAATATTCATAGTTCAAGTTAACTGAATGAGCAGAGTTTTACCCAGTTCCGGGCTATTAGAAATGGAGTATGGATTGAAAGAAATTGATTGTTATATTTTGTCTTTCTCTGAGTATGAACTATGGTCCATACATACTTTTTTAGTACTGAAAATAGAAGCATCTTTAAGGACTCTTTCAAGGTCTCTTTCCCACCCAATGCCAAAACATTTCCTGAAAACGTGCACTGCGAGTTTGACAGAATCTAAAATCTGAGAAATATATTAAGAACATTTCAGTTTAAAATTAATAATGATTTAATAATAATTCTTATTTTGACTTTTTTATATTATTGCTATTGCTTACTATGAGGCCTATTATGTGTGTAGAATTTTACAGTGATACAGTGAGCTCTCATTTCCGTAAGCAACTTCAGTGAGAGTGGTCTTGTTAATTGGGCAGTTGTGAGTTCTGTCAAGGGCATTGGCCACTAGCACAATTTGCGTTACTATTCCGCTGGAAATTAGGAGAGTTTCTGCGCGGGTTCGACCCTTGCGGCGCAGTCTGCAGGCGATTCACATAAAGGCGAGAGAAATTAAATAAGAAACCGAGACCACTTCAGGGCAATTAAAAACTAAAATATCCCCTGGAAATTGAGCCCGACAAATAGCATTCCTATTTACACCGCACTAAAATCCCCTATTTAAAATGCTGTCAGTAGATTGTTAAATGTTTACACCATAAACTGTCAAACAACAATTACAAGTTATTTTCGCATTCTTTATAAATAACCGTTTAGATGGTGTTCTGTTGGTACTAGCTTACTTCCAATCTGTTTTACTTATCTAAAATTAACGATGAAACCTTAATCTTAACCATGTTACATGGCAATAATAACAACCATGCTAATCATCATCAAGTGATGCCTGCCAGCAAAACACAATTTAGAGTCTTCGCGCCAAAGAGATTCTGACAAATATATGAAGTGTTCCCTCTGAATCTGGAGATTCCTGTTTCACTCATTGAGCCACTTGATTAAGTTGTTCTATGGGGATATTGCCCCACCTACAGGAGCCTGTGAAATGTTCAAGGACTTAAGAATTTTAGAGTTGTGTTAAGAGCATACTGTAGGAGGAACTCTATCTATGCAGGCTTATAAAACATTGTGTCGCAAGACCAGAATAATGCAAAGTTTCTAGCATGGAAATAAAGAAACAACATTACAGTCATTTTAATTAGGAACAAACAGCCTACTTCAAGGAAACGTTTTTATTTAACTTAAATTTAACCAGGTAAGACAATTGAGAATCAGTTGTTATTTGTAAGGATGACCTTGCAAGTACTGGATGTGCAGAGGTGTGACAGTTCAGGTCCACTGTAGCTCCTTTGTTGAGCATGGTGCTTACAACAAATCCAAACATCTCTACTATAAGAATGTGTTGTGGGTTTCTACAGTATTTCCTCAGGGTTCCAATATACAAACAAAAAAACCCACTGCTGTCAGGAGGTCTGGATAAGAGCCTCTGTGGAATTCTTTAAATATAAAATATAAACCAAGTGATTTAAATCCTGAACTGAATCCTGATTGGTTGAAAGCCATGGTATACAACAGCTGTGAGGTCAAATACATTTTTATGGTTATAATTGCATTGATAAATGGTTTATTAATTGCAATAATGCATCTTGGGGGTTTGTGGTATATTGCCAATACACACGGCTAAATGTTGTGTCAAGACACTGAGGCCAGCTACTGGCTACACAACACCCCCTCATGCTTTATAGCTTGAATAACCAATAACGTGATTGTACTCTTTTGTTAAATGACAAAAGCAAGAAGACAGAATGCTTGTTTTAGCAAGCTGTTTTTAAATTCAATAAGTCTTTAATGTGAAAACACAAAGAAGATGGAAGGATCTCTCCTTTAGTGCCAGAACGCACTGAAAAACTGCATTCCAAGGGTTTTATCACCATAAATTATAATTATAAATGTGCCACTGGTTAGGAACCATTTTGCTCTAACTAAGCGGTACAATTTGTGAAATAAATAAAGTTATGATACAAACCAGTTTTTCCCTTTATTTCCTTGTGCAACAGCTCAGTCCCTATTTTGCAATCTCTCTCTCTCTCTCTCTCTTTCCCTTGCTATTGGAAGCGGTGGAAATTGTATAATGTTGCCCTTTGTTCTTTTTAGAGTCAAACCACATGAATAGCCATCCTAAGCACACACACACACACACACACAAAAACATCTTAAAAATGATCATCTTAAAAAAGCAACGCCCTGGTGCTCACTTGGCCTACTTTCCACAGCAGTCAGTAGCAGAGGGACGTGGGAAGAGGAGAAATAACATTCAGGAGAGTATGTTCTAAATATAATGTTTTATAGCTCTTTGGAAAGCATACGCTATATGGTGTAGCCTTGTTGATAATCATACTCTTTTCAGCGTCAGTTGGTCGACGTGGAATGAAAGGCCCATACAGAAATACGATGTAAACATACCAAGCTCACTGTACTGAAGAACAGCAACGTAAAGAGTGCGTTATGTGGGTATAAGATACTGGAATGTAAACATCTAAGGAGTTGTCTGAGTGATGCACTTTAACATGAAATCAGTTGTATGCCATATAGCTTTAATGTAGAAAAAGGTGCAGGAACACACTAAAGCCTGTAAGATGTAACACAAGGAGACAATAGACCAATGAAATCCATTTAGCTCAACAATGTTTCCATCAACAAAAGAAAAAAAAAATGCCATACTGTATGAAGTACTTCTCAGGCTAAACAGCTGTAACTGTTTAAAGCTCAACATGGTGTTTTCAAATCAATGTCACAAGACTGTCGTTGTTGTTTCTGGTGCTGTGACATTACATCCTCAATTAAAAGGGACAAATCTAGGGAACATGCAAGGAGAAAAAAACTGTTTTATCACAGAGATCATAAAATGGTGTCGTGAGTAGTCTTTTGTCCCGTACCATTGAAGAGTTTTGTTGCTAAAGGGAAGGACAAAAGCAGAAGGCACCACGGGTATAAGGTTCCCCTGAGCAACAATGACGAAAGTTTCAACTTGCAGCACATGGGTGTAACTTTAACTGGAATAATGTGGATCAAAGACTCAAAGTGGGTGGAAATGCTGGAGAAGTGTCAGTGTTCAAGTAAAGGACACGTTCACCAGAGAAACAGGGTCAGTATTTATGAAACGCAGCTGGATAATCTGAATAAAATTGTGTAGATCGATTATGTTTACATGTGAAGCCACTAAATTCAATAAGCAACATAATTAATGTTAACTAAGAAAAATAAATCATGTCACATTTATACTGGTGTTATTATATATTTTTTATTTAAGTGTGTTGGTGACAAAATATCAATGCGACTTATTCTACCTTATTCAAAATTATACACATCAATTAGCATAAAAAAGGAATTTAGCTGCAGTATACTGCCAATCAAATGAAGTACACAAACACCATGTGATTGAGCTTAAATGGATTCAATAAACAACCAATTAAAAATTTGTGGTTTCCGTGAAATCCTGTCAGAAATGTGGTCTTGATAAATGTGGTGTATATGAGCTCATTGGGGAGGGCCAGTATAGTGCAGAAGTTTACCGTTTATGTTGCAACTGATCCTGCACATACATGTGTTATGAGTGGTCTCTGTGGTCCCCTGATTTTCTAACATTTCATTGTCCTGTATCGTGTCATGGAATCGCGAATGCTTCATTGTCCATCTTTGTTAGGGATATTGTACAGACACACAGACTGCAGTGGAATTCAACAAGTATTTTCTATATTTGGTTATTGCAGAAGGATTCATACAGGGAATGGGTTGTGCCTTTTACGGTATCATTAATTCAGCAGCTTATGGTCACCGTTTATGTTGATTGTGAAACAAATAAAGCTTATTGATGAACTGTATGCCTTATATAAACATATTTTAGCTGACTCTGTAAGAATGGTTCAGATGTACACAAACGGATTCATTTTTGAAGTATATGTGGAATGTCATATATTTTTATCAACTTTTCAGTCATTCAGCATACACAATTATCCAGACTACAATGTTGATTGCATTTCTCATATTGGCTCCCTGGAATCAAAGCCACAGCCCTGGCAAAAAGTTGCCATGCACTTATCAACTGAACTAATGGAATTGTAGAAAGTGTCTACATTGACCTTCTCTGTTTTTTTTCAGTACAGCTAGGTACACAAGCAGTTGATGCTTACCATACATTATGACCTGTTACATGGGAATTTGAAACAGCCCAATTATCAATTTTAGATCCTGATCAGGAGCCTGTTTGCCATAACAGAGCATAAGGCTGTAAGTAATGTGAATACTCAGTGCTATTCCGCCATCTAGTGGAATATAATATGCTACAGAAAATGTCAGTACCTTGTTGAAACAGAGCATCAATATGCATTACCATTAAAGCTTCACACTTTTTTTAAAATCAATTTTGTGTGATTTAACTCAAAAGTAGATCCAGTAGTTACAGGTTTGGGTAACTATACATTCTCCACGTCTATTTATCACCTGTGCAAGTTTGACAAGTGTGAATAACTATGTTTTTCTTATTCAAAGAAATAAAGAAACAAACAGAATACTATCTTACAAGCTGTAGAAACCTGCAATGCTTTGAAGTATGTCTGCAGTGAGGCCAGTTTTAAAGATGATGCATATATTTACTGCCACCAATGCCAATTTAACAAGCCATACCAAAATGCTCAGGCTTTATATATTCCTGTTTCTGCTCTCTGCTTGTAAGAAATAATAAGAAAACCACAGAAGCCAAACAAGTGTCAGCACTGAATAATTGATTGTGTTTGGCTTTTGTGTTGTGAGTGAAGACCAAGGGTTGGATAGAACACATGCCCTTGAGCAGACCAGACAGGTCCAGAGAATTGTGTCTCAGACTGAGTGGTGCCTCATTTACCAAAGGTGTGTGCACACAAAACATAATAAACCTTACATTGGCCACTTTTCCCAGAAAGGTTGGTATTCATTAATGTTTAATTTCACAGGAAAGTATGCATATATCCATGCAAACCTTAGACTATGCATGCACGCAAACTCTAAAGGTTGACTAATTCTGTTGCATTCCAAAATTGCTCTTTTGAGGGGAACTGAGGTGTATGAATCTCAAAATTGTAATAATAATAAAAACATTAGAACTAATCCATTAACCTTTAGGAAAGAGATTGCATAGCGCCATTTATCAATAATTATAAAATTATGTGGTGACACTTCCTTTAAAAAAAGAATAACGCTGAATTCTTGACACAAAAAAAAATGTAATCAATATAGTAAAGTATGTGGAGGATGGCCAACAAACAAAATATGAGGCGACTTTAGTGGCTAGTTAACAAATTGTTATTTAAAGGAACCAATTGTAATATTTACACCATACACAAGCAAAACAATGCTAATTACATTATAAACAGCATTAGGGAAAGATGTTAGGTGAAATGGAGTACTTCACAAATAGTCTGTTGTTGGTGTATTCATGCTCAGTGGATTAGACATCATCCCAACAATTTTCTTTAGTTGATTTGGTTGGGTCATTGTGCTGTTGCCAGTCAAAAGAAATTGGATAAAGAGAAGGAGCAATACACAGGCTGAAATGGACCTGAAAATCTCACAGTTGACCTTGTTGTTCCTCAACATGTAAGCTATTTAGAAGCCAAAACTAGAATTTCACAACTTCCTATAGGTGCTACCCATATTGATGTTTGCGCCAATACCCAAGAATATGTATAAAAGTTAGAAGTAGAAGTTATACCATGGGAAGAAAAACCTATAAAAATGAGAATTCCAAATCACACATTGTATAACATTAAAAAGAATGCCAAGTTATCTAGCTGTTATACAGTTAGTGCCTAAGGCTAAACCTATGAACTTTCTCTGTCCTGCGACAATATAGCCTAGGGCAGGTTTTTTTTTTTACAATCTCTTGCTTGTTCAGTTTTTAGTTATACCGCAGGCAGTATAGGCTAAATACCTGTGAATTTCAAACCACATGCTGTGTAATATTAGCCAGCTTGCCAACCTATTTGTTAATAAGTTAGCTGGTAAGGCTGTCTAGCGTCGTAAATACACTGCTCAAAAAAATTAAGGGAACACAATCATCACAGTATAACTCCAAGTCAATTAAATTTCAGGGACATCAATCTGTCCAGTTAGGAAGCATAAGAGATTGTGAATCAATGTCACCTGTTTTGGTGCAAATGAAAGTGACAACAGGTTTACTGGAGAGGCAAAAGCAAGACAATCCCAAAAAAGGAAGGGTTTTGCAGGTGGTGGCCACAGACAATTGTTCTCTCCTTATCCTGACTGATTCTTCTCTAGTTTTGCATTTTGCCAGTGTCCTTGTCACTACTGGTAGCATGAGGCGGTACCTGCAGCCCATTCAGGTTGCACAGGTAGTCCAGCTCCTCCAGGATGGCACATCCATATGTGCCGTCGCAAGAAGGTTTGCTTTGTCTCCCAGTACAGTCTCAAGAGCATGGAGGAGATAACAGACGACGGGCCGTTACACGAGGAGAGCTGGACAGGGCCGTAGAAGGGCATCAACCCAGCAGCAGGACCGGAATCTGCTCCTTTGTGCGAGAAGGAACAGAGGAGCACTGCCAGAGCCCTACAAAATGACCTCCAGCAGGTTACTGGTGTGCATGTTTCTGACCAAACTGTCAGAAACAAATTCTATGAGGGTGGCATGAGGGCCCAACGTCCTCTAATGGGACCTGTGCTCACAGCCCAGCACCGTGAAGCTTGATTGGCATTCGCCAGAGAACACCAGAATTGGTCCGCCATTGGCGCCCCGTTCTCATCACAGATGAAAGCAGGTTCACACTGAGCATGTGACAGACGTGAAAGAGTCTGGAGATGCCGTGGCAAACGTTATGCTGCCTGCAACATCATCCAGCATGACCGGTTTGGCGGTCGGTCAGTGATGGTCTGGGGAGGCATATCCTTGAAGGGTCACACAGACCTCCACGTGCTAGCCAACGGTACCCTGACTGCTGTTAGGCACCGGGATGAAATCCTCAGACCCATTGTCAGATCTTACACTGGTGCAGTGGGCCCTGGGTTGCTTCTGGTGCAGGACAATGCCTGGCCTCATGTGGCCAGAGTGTGTAGGCAATTCCTGGATGACGAAGGCATTGATGCCATTGACTGACCCTCATGTTCCCCAGACATGAACCCAATTGAGAACCTCTGGGATGTTATGTATCGGTGCATCCACCGCCGCCAAGTAAAGCCACAGACTGTCTAGGAACTCACTGATGCCCTGATCCAGGTCTGGGAGGAGATCCCCAAGGACACCATCGGCAATCTCATCAGGAGCATGCCCAGACGTTTTCGAGAGTGCATACAGGCACGTGGGGGCCATTCACACTACTGAGTCACATGAGTTGCCGTGATTAAATGTAATTTGGAACAGCCTGTGATATCAATTGTTTACTTTGTTTTTCAGTGTGAGTTTGAATCCAGAGTTTCCATTGACCGTTGTTACGTCATTTTGTTCTCAACTAATTCCACAATGTACAGTAAATATTTTGATCTTTAATATATTTCATTCATCTATACCCGTTAAGGAACACTTAAATGTGTGATTTAAGTGTTCCTTAATTTTTTGAACAGTGTACATTATTTCTGTTGTTTCCCTATTGTCTGCTTAAATACCGATTGTCTGTTTTATTTTTTTAGAATTTAGAATGTTATCATAGGTGTGCTGACACATTAAAACAATGTTAAAATGAAAGGCAGTTGAGATCAACGTTAAAATGAAAGGCCTTTGTGACAGACTTAATAACCAAGATACAATGCAGCTTTGATCTTACACATGATCCAGGCTTCATGTTGCCTACAATGCCAAATTCTCTTTATAGTATGGGCCGGAACTTATAATATAAACTTTGATATGCCTTTAAAGTATGTTTTTTTTCAACAATATACTAAAATGTTCCCAAATCAAAGGTGCAATATTTTCAATATTCAGGCTTGACTAATGATGACAATGACATACTGTACCAATCAATTGTTAAACTGCTGTTTTAGGTAGGGCTGCCATAACAATGTCCTCGGTGGCATTGCTAGAAAAAGGTGCAATTCATAGTTACCAGCTACACCACATTTGTGTTTGATTTTGTCAGACTTGATTGCATCCGTACGGAGCCCTAGAGGTGACATTGAACGATTTTTTTATAAAACGTGCTCTCATTTTTTCAAGTGTGCTCTCGTTTTATAAAACGTGCTCTCGTTTTTGTAAAAAATGTGATTTTGACCCTGTAATCAAACCCACAATTGCTGATGCTCCAGATACTCAACTAGTCTAAAGAAGGCCAGTTCTATTGCTTCTTTAATCAGCACAGTTTTCAGCTGTGCAAACATAATTGCAAAATGGTTTTCTAATGATCAATTAGCCTTTTAAAATTATAAACTTGGATTAGCAAACACAACATGCCAGTGGAACACAGGACTGATGTTTTCTGATAATGGGCCTCTGTACGCCTATGTAGATATTCCATTAAAAATCAGTTGTTTCCAGCAATAAAGGTAATTTACAACATTGTCAATGTTAATGAAGTGTCTTTGGCCAGGCCAAATAAAACAGAATTTTCAGTAAGATTCAGTGAGGCTGAACTCCTTAGTCATCACTGCGAAGTAGAAAGTATTCTCAGTTTACTTAGCTAGTAAAATAAGGGTAATAAGGTGCCTTACTGGTATTTTACAAACCATTTTCCAATGTAAAAAAACAGTAAAAATAAATTTTGTAATATCTGTGGTACAATCTCAACCAACTTTCTGTGAAATACTATTCATTGTTTGAGCAACCTGTTTCATAACAGAAACTCAGTATGTGAAAGATGCTCTTTTTTTGCTTATAGTAACTACGGTAATATAGCCCTGTAGCTGGCACTTCAGTTCAGTCAACAATATTAAAAGGTGAGGCTTCAATCCAACTGTTGTCTAAAGTTTCAAGGACTAAGGCCGACTTAAATACAGACAAAACTGCCTTTCTGGATTGATGAGCGGATAAACCGATATGGAGAGAATATACAGCAGCTGACTTTAGATATGGATAGAAAGAATGATTGGAGGTAAGTCATGTCGACGTCATCATCATGCAATGTGCGCCATTTTGCATGGAAAAAAAATCACTGAAGATTTCCGTGGTCTCTTGACAAAATTCTGCACCGGACTCCTTACTCTGCCTGTAGAGGTTGACTTTTTTTTTTTTTACCTGACAAGTTGCATTGCTTGAATAAGCAGTGTTCAGTTATAGCCAACTCTGCTAAATGAAACAATGGCAGGTAAGCTACTTTTATGACTAGAAAAGGGTCCTCATACCACTCACCTGCTGCTGTGTGGCCTGGATGCAAGTTCTAACTTAGCTAGCTAGGCTTGCTTACATTATCGACAACACGTCAGTTTACTGTAAATTGGTTGTTGAACTGACGCTTATGTTGTTTTTGTTATGCAGGAGCTGCCAGTGGAAATGATTTTCAGTGGTGTTTCTCACAAGTGAAGGGTGCGATTGATGAAGATGTTGCAGAAGGTGAGTAGTT
The DNA here is from genome assembly GCA_016801175.1 of Esox masquinongy. NCBI lineage: Eukaryota > Metazoa > Chordata > Actinopteri > Esociformes > Esocidae > Esox > Esox masquinongy. The sequence continues at coordinate 59,617 of JACXGI010002672.1, forward strand.
AGCTAATGCTAGCTAGCTAAATTATGTAGCTAGCTAGATATTTACGTTAACGAGTTAGCTGGTTAAACTTTCCAGTTTGAACTGAGATGTCATCAAAGGTCTGACGACATTCGCCTATTATTTTACTGGTTAGCTGCTGTACTGTAAGTTAGGCTTTAAAAATTGCCTTTTCAAAACAATGTTTGAGTACCAATGCTACTGCATGGGCAAAACTGAGTTTTTTATTAACTAACGCTTGCTAACTCTTGCTGGCAACTTAAGTTTGCTAGCAGCATAAGCAAGCAAACTATGACGTTAACATTGTAACGTTAGCCAAACAACTGCCAAGTAACTTATCAAGTATGTAACCTAATCACACTTTGACCATCAAAATACGTGGTACACATGTTATTTTCATGTATCAGCTAGCGAGTCATCCTGCTAACTAACACATGCTAACTAACCATGTTAGCCTATTTCCTTTGACACTAGCAAACGTTATGTGGCTTGAGCCGCCGCTGTGTGTTTATTTGCCGATACGTTTTACTAATAGATAGAAATCCGTATTAGATCTAATTAAATCAGCATCGCTACGTTACTATTTTGATCGGTGGAAACGAAATGGGTTTGTTCTACAATATCGCACAAACCTGTTTAGCACACCTGATTGAGATGCGTTCAGTCAATACGTTAACAGGGAGTTCGCTGCGTCCCAGGGCGGTCTTGTATTCCTTGTCAGTTCTCCAAACAGTGTCCACAGACCCTTTTCTTCGTTTACAAACATAGTTTTGCAATGGTTGCAGAAACGCCTCCAAACTAGCACAGTAACAAATGGAAACCTGCAGGCAGGCAACTTTTTTTTTCTAATTTCACATGAGACAACTCAGTTTATGTTCTTAAAAGGAACAAACTACAGGAACAAACTACAACATAAGCAACTAGGGGTGCAATAGTACATCTAACCCACGGTATGGTACATGTTGCAGTTTGAGGGTCACAATTTGGTACGTTTTTGGTACAAGTCAAAAATGCATTGACATTTGTAACATGGCTAGAGCAACTTAAAAGGTGCTGAAACCTTCTATTCTCAAACACAGAACACGGGCGCATGTCCGCAGCTATACATACTCATTGCTTTTGTCAGTCCTTAGCATATTAGACTGATGCTTAAGGCTGCTTGGATGCATTGGATGCATTGATTAAGTTTTCCTTCTGAAGACAGGGTCTTGAGATTGTATTTATTTGGTTTTTGGAGATAATCCCCAATCTTTGGGCATTCTGTAAATCGAGGTGATTAAGGCAATCTTTGACAGTGTGCCCAGTTAGGTTACACTTCACTGAAGTCCCTTATGAGGACTTGGCGGGCAGTTTGGAAGTTTTAGAAACTTCACAATTCATAATTCTTAAGGACAATTGGGCCGGCATTGAATCATATTACTGGCTTTTTATTTATTTTTTTATCGTCCAAAAGCTGGCTATAGCTGGCTAATGGATGCTCTGATGTCAACATGTTTGAGGTGTTAGGAGCTGCGTAGGCTAGTATCTTTTATTCAGTTAATTATTTTTTCATTAACTGCCTCTTCTGTTGCGGTAGAGCTGCAATTAATTGATTTGTACTGTTGAATAACTCAATTTCATTATTAAATTATAGATAACATTATACTGCGTCCAAAAGCAATCTGCCGAAATGAAAATGAGAGGATTTAGCTACCAATTATTGTCCTTACTTAGAGATTGCACTGAGTTTTCAAGCCTCAGTAATGCGCTATAAACCAAATCATCAACATTCACTGAGGATGCGCTGAGTAGAAGGCTCAGTTGGACACCTAGAACAGTGCAATATGCAACCCACTTGCTAACAGGTTATGCTAAATGTTTAGTCTATCAGGCATGGCCAGCATTGTGTTCCGTGTTAGTCAAAAATTCATTAGTTACGGTTGCAATAATACAGCTACATAGTCATGTTTTCTACCCTGTCTATGCAGCAAGTAGGCTAACATAATGTGTTTATAGGTAAAATGTTTGAAAGAGGGTGATTTGGCAACTCACAAGATTGAATTTGTGTTGTGCTTCTGTTGCATTTTCTCTGCAGTACTGGTACTGTACCAAAGTCAACATTTTAACATTATCGCTGTCTGATTTAGGAAAATCATTACAGTGTAGTGCCCTAGAATTATCGTATCCGTCCAACTTCTTGCCTATTTAGAGATGGTGTTTGCAGTTCTAATTGTGATAGCTTCCTCTACAAAGGAGATGCACATCTACTAGATTTTTAAGTGGGTAGTCTTCTTGTGATGCCATTTACTTGCTAGATATGTAATTGGTTAAGAATGTAGCTGGAAGCAGGGCATATGTCGTTCTTGGTCATAAGTGACTGGGAAAGTTTTTGCCCGAGTCCTGCCTCCAATTTAGAGAAAAACAGTACTGTTTTTCGATTGGCACTTACCAAGACCAAAAATCCCAAAACTCCTGAGCTAGGTCCACAGTGTTGACTGAAGTGGGAAATTATCAATCTTCTGAAGGAAGACACTAATGTCTAATGAGATTGAGTGTGATGCAAAATCGGTCATGCTTTCAGACTGGCATTCAGGTCCAAAATCCTTTTCTGACCATTATTAGTATGAGCAATATTTCATATTATTTACCTGTGTGCATTAGATAAGGACAGCCTGTTAGTCATGCTTTAGAATCCAGATTTGATGTGTTATGTCATCCTTTCAGCTGATATCATCTCAACGGTTGAATTCAACCATTCCGGAGAGTTGCTAGCAACTGGAGACAAGGGAGGCAGAGTTGTCATATTTCAACATGAAGAGGAGGTGAATTTTGCACTACATTTCTTTTCATGAACGCTGACATGCATTTTAGAGTCAACTATGATACGTTATGGGTGTAAAAGAACTGGATGACATAAATACAAATACTAAATACAGTGTCTGGTTTTAATTCAAAGTTTGTCTCCCACTCTACTTTTCTCTTTCAGTGTAAAAATCGACTGCAGCTGCGAGGGGAATACAATGTCTATAGCACTTTTCAGAGTCATGAACCTGAATTTGACTACTTGAAAAGTTTAGAAATTGAAGAAAAGATTAACAAAATAAGATGGTTACCGCAACAAAACTCAGCACATTTTCTACTTTCAACAAATGGTAAGAACATTATGGTTTGATCTACTAACGTTTTGTTAGGTTCACTATCAACATACTCTTGTTTTTGTTTTGTACAGATAAAACAATCAAATTGTGGAAAATCAGTGAACGAGACAAAAGGGCTGAGGGTTACAACTTAAAAGACGAAAATGGACGTCTCAGGGATCCCTTTAGAATTACCTCACTGCGGGTTGGTTTTTTGTCTACCCTTTAAAATTTTTACAATAACTGTATGAGAACACTGTGCAAGGAAAAATGCTGGCTTTATGTGCTTATAGTGTGCTCGCCACAATAAATATGTTGTGTTTACAGGTACCAGTGCTGATGCCCATGGATCTCATGGTAGAGGCAAGTCCTCGGAGGGTGTTTGCCAATGCTCACACGTACCATATTAATTCAATATCTGTAAATAGTGATCATGAAACTTACCTCTCCGCTGATGACCTAAGAATTAACCTTTGGCACTTGGAAATAACAGACAGAAGTTTTAGTATCCTTTGACATTTTCAGTAAAAAAAAAAAATTACATCATGACTTTTGGATGTAGATATTTGATTTGTGCAAACTGTAATTTACGAGCTTTTATGAGCCATTAGAAACATTTCAGTTTTCCTTAACAGTGTGATCTCAGACATTGTAGATATCAAGCCCGCCAACATGGAAGAACTGACAGAGGTTATCACAGCTGCAGAGTGCCATCCAAATCAATGCAATGTATTTGTGTACAGCAGTAGCAAAGGCACCATACGTCTATGTGATATGAGAGCAGCAGCACTCTGCGATAGGCACACGAAGTGTGAGTATTTATATAAACACATTCATTTATACATTCATTTGTGCATTGATATTTTGTTTTTATATTTTAAAACAGACATTTTTTTATGTTGGGAAATATTTGTAAGAAAGTAAAAAACTACTCATATTTGACATCAAATTCTGGGAAAGGAGTCTTCAGATGGATCTCTTGAAGTTATTTTTTGCTTGTATTTGATTATTTCAAGGTATACCATTTGTTTTTTTTAATCGTTTCTACACAATATTTATAAATGCATGAGATGGCTTGGTGTGAAAAGAAGCAACATGGAATTTTAGTTATGCCTAATATGTAATGTAAGGATTGCTTTTTGAAGAAGTGAAGGAACAACAGATGAGAAAGAGGTAGCTACTATTTTAAAGCAATTAAATATTATGTTATTAATTTATAGGCTACATTTATATGAATAGTGTATGCATTTGCTTACCATATTAACTTGAAGATTCAATAAATTATTCGCTGGACCACTTCTTGGTTTCAATTTTCCTACAGATAAATTTCCCTAAATAGTTGTGAATGGTTCTTGGTCATGGAATTTGTGTTCATCAGGAAGAGCTTTTGGTTAACTGTTTGCTGCTTGTGGCAAACAATTGTTGTCAGCGTTTGAGCTTGAGAGTTTGCCAGAAAAAAAGAATTTTTTAAACCTTTATAGCAATAAATGCTATTCCTGCCAAAGGTTTGCTGCAGGTTCACTACTAGTGGAAAACATTTGTGGACAGCTTTTTTTGTAAGGGAGAGTTTTCTTCTCTGCAGTAGAAATGTTCAGTCACAGATACATTTTATATTGTCAATTGTCAGGATGTTTGTTGGTTATTTTGAGGCTCTCTATGCTTATAGTCTTTGAGGAGCCTGAGGATCCAAGCAGCAGATCATTCTTCTCTGAGATCATCTCCTCCATCTCTGATGTGAAGTTCAGTCACAGTGGGCGCTACATGATGACACGGGACTACCTCTCAGTCAAGGTGTGGGACCTCAACATGGAGAACAGGCCAGTGGAGACATATCAGGTACCTACCTTTGTTATATTGGTTTGTCTACTTACCCACAATTGTTTAATTAGGTGTATCATAGTTGGAAAAATACCATTATTTTTCCAAATACACTAATTCATCTTCTCTGGTCTAGGTTCATGAATATCTTCGCAGTAAACTTTGCTCGCTGTATGAAAATGACTGCATTTTCGACAAGTTTGAATGCTGCTGGAACGGTAGCGACAGGTTAGAAAACCTAGCACTTTTTATAAGGCAGTCTACAACAACTACAGTTTTTCTGATAATGTCCAGTTTTTAAGGATTCTTTCTTTTTTTGATGTGACCCTCCATTTATTTTATTTCTCAGTGCTATCATGACTGGCTCCTACAACAACTTCTTTCGGATGTTTGACCGCAACACCAGGAAGGACATCACACTGGAGGCTTCCAGGGAGAGCAGCAAACCGCGGGCCACACTCAAACCCCGCAAAGTCTCCACTGGTGGCAAGAGGAAGAAGGATGAAATCAGTGTGGACAGCCTGGACTTCAACAAGAAGATCCTGCACACTGCCTGGCACCCCAAAGAAAACGTAATTGCTGTAGCAGCCACCAATAACCTGTATATTTTCCAGGACAAGATCAACTAAAAAAAAGGCTTTTACTGTTCCTTCTTAGTTAAGCCTATTGGTTGATCTGTAACAGAAACATATTGCCCTCTCTTCCTTCTGGTGAAGTTGAAAGCACTCTCCTCCTTGTTGCAGCGGGAGGACGATTGGCCAGACATTTTTTCTTCTGTTTTTGTTTTCTGTCGGTTGATTTTTGCCCTGGGTGAATCAGTGCCAGGGCAAAGATTGGACCCTGAGATCCCACCTTGCGGTAAATCAATGGAACGGCACTCCCAAGTGATCAGACTCTTGAACATTGGTGTTTGAGACTTTTCAGCCTTCATTTCATAATCTAACAACTGAACTATGGAAAGCTCTGGAAAATGACCCATGTCATTATTAGAACATCCTCAATAAGATTTTGGGGCCTTTCTTGAACATGGTTATTCTGTGAGTTATACCTGTTAACATTCCCCCATATTCACTATGTGTTCAGACCAACTTGCAATAAGTTGAATTTGAAAAGTGGACTTTCCTTTACCCCTCTTTACCTCAATTCATCTCCCAGACATGGTAACGTTATCTCACTGACTGTATCTATTCAAATACACCTTTATGGTGAATTCAGTTAATAAAGTAACTAAAACAAAAAAAAAAAAAATAACTAGCTGTTTTAAATCGTGTTCTTAATTGCTTTGCATGTTTTTATGTTGTAGAGAGGTGGGAAAAAATCTGTTATTTATTTTTTTTATTTTTTGTTGCAATTTCCATATGACAATTCAGAACCACCATTTGAGATGATTACGTATGTTTAACAGGATGGGTTATGCTCCCTTACCCATTATAGCTTGGCAAGGAACTGTTTTTGACAATACATTTTTTGTTCTTAAATATAACAAAAAAGTTTTAAATGTCCATTTCCAGATATAGGTGATTATCAACAAAACAATTAACTCTGAAAAATTAAATCCAAACTTTGTATTGAGTGAGAAATGCCTCGTCCATCTGTGTAGATCTTTTTATTGTCAAACTGTATGAAACTCTACTTCTACTGTACCAGTTTTTGCAAAGATTTTGGAATAGACTAAAATGGTGAGGAAACTCCACTCAGTGCAAAATGTGGAATTAATATCTTAACTATCAGATGATTTCACACACAGCTGCCATAGAGTAGCTGAAGTTTCCTTTCATTGGATAAGTTGGACTGAGAAAGACCTTTTACCCCACACAGTATGTGTACTCCTATGAAATGTCATGTTGAACAGCTTAATGAGCTAACCATGTTTACAGCTTTCCTCTGTTCATTCAATATCTTTGTCCTGCTACCACTTCTGGTAGCATTTGTTTTATTAAGAAATGCTAGCCAATATGGCAAAATGAAATCATTTTGTGTTCGTAGGGCGATCCGCTACAAAAAAAAAACTTTTGCCAAATGATTTCAGTCGGTTGTTGTTCGACAGTGACGAGTTGTTTTAACTTTGATTTATTATCCCCAACTAACTAGCCCCATAGGAATATTTAAAGGTAAACAAACTTCGCCACCTAGCATTAAGATCAGTCTAGTGCAGCTGCACGCCAAATGGATGAGTACCAAATGGATGAGTAGGATTAAAACAGGGATATTTAACTCATTCCACAGAGGGCCTCGTGTCTGCTGGTATTTCTTTTTTCCTTTCCATTGGTGTCAAATTAAACCTAGACAACGAACTGAGGTGAGGTTTTGAACTTAAGTAATGAATGAAGTACAACTTAGGAGCAAAGTACTGCAGACATGTTGAATTTAATTAATCAAATGTATTGTGTAAAGCCCTTTTTACATCAGCGGTTGTTACAAAATGCTCACAGATATCCAGCCTAAAACCCCAAACAGAAAACCACAAGAAATGTGTACACATTGGGTAGAAAAAACTACTAGGGTAAGAACCTAGGAAACCTAGTTGGGCACCTGGGAAGTAATTTAACTGCCTGGCTGAAGGGCAGATAGAAAGGATTTTGTTTATTTATTACATTGTTGTCTCGGGATTTGATCCAGCATCCTTTTGGTTCTTGGCCCAGTGCTCCTAACCTCTGGGTTACCTGCTGCCCAAGATGTGGACATGTAAGCAACCCAAAGAAAAACTGATGTACTCTTAACTCTGTTAGATAACATTGATGTCACATATGTCAGCTTGGGATGAGACAGACAAGTTATTCTATCTTCTACACTTTGTAGAAGACTTTTTATATATGTATATACACACAATTACATGTTATATAACATTGGTAATGGGTAATGGAGCATACATTTTCTGTAGCTACTGTACAGTTGAGTCCAATTATGTGCTAGTGTCAATTTATTTATTGCTCTCATTTAAGATTCAGGCTGGAAACTACATGGGAGGAGACAATATAAAGGGAGTACTGTATACAGCCTTAATCTGTCTACATCTACCGATGACAGCTACCAGTTATGTCCCTAAAACTTTTACAAACCTTATGTGCATTATATTTTTTTTAATTCTATTTTGTAGATTTGTCATTACTGCTGCTATTTGTGGCTGTCTGTAAAAACACCAGGTATTTAAAGAAGAATACTGCACATACAGGTCTAGTTATATACAGAGTGCCTCCAAAACATGGGAATTTGATGGTTCTTTGTGTAGTACGAAGTGGTGGTCCAGACAAGCCTCTTAAATGTGCCCTTTAATGATCATTCATTGGGATGCCACTAAAGTCAAAACTGCATACTTTATTTTCCAAGTTACCAATGCAAAAATTAAGGTTTAATAATAGACAAACATGTACTTATTACAACATTAAAAACAGGAACACTGGTAATAAACATTTTGTCTCTTTTTATGATTCTTAACGTGCTGGCGCTGTTTTCTCTTGTTTTGATTTGTTGACCAAAGTTAAATAAAATGTAATTGTGTTTGTGTGCATTACATTAATGATTTTTAAAAATTAAAATCACTTTTTTTTAACATTTATGACTATTAGAAGCTGGTCAATTATGCTGGAGGACAGGTCAAAAACATGGCAATAAATTCTTAATTTTCTTTTATAATGAGAAACACGTAATGACACCTGAAAGTATACAGTTGTGCTCAAAAGTTTGCATACCCTTGGAGAATTGTTAATATATGTACCATTTGTAAAGAAAACATGAGTGAGCAGGCAAAACGCATGTCTTATTTTTTATGGGATTTCATATTCAACTGTAGGTCATAATAGAATGGCACAATCATGAAACAAAACTTGGCAACAAAGGGGAAAAAAAGGAACTGATCATTGTTCAAAAGTCTGTACACTCTTAGTTGTAACACCCTTTTTCTGTCAACTTGGTCAACTTGTGCTTAGGCTCATTGTCGTGCGGTTCATGCAAGATGACCAGAAAAGTCCAAGAGCTTCCCATGCGCAGCTTTCATGCAGAAGAATACAAATTGTCTGCCAGTATTTTCTGATAACATGCTGCATTCATTTAGAGCCCCCGTGCCTTTAGAGCTCACACACCCCAAAACATCAGTAAGCCACCACCATGCTTCACAGTGGGGATGGTATTCTGTTCACTATAGGCCTTGTTGACCCCTCTCCAAACATAGCGCTTATGGTTGTGACCATAAAGCTCTATTTTGGTCTTGTCACTCCAAATTACAGTGTGCCAGAAGCTGTGAGGTGTGTCAAGGTGTTGTCGGGCATATTGTAACCGGGCTTTTTTGTGGCATTGGTGCAGTAAAGGCTTCTTCCTGGCAACTTGACCATGCAGCTCATTTTTGTTCAAGTATCATTGTATTGTGCTCCTTAAAACAACCACACCGTCTTTTTCCAGAGCAGCCTGTATTTCTCCTGAGGTTACCTGTGGGTTTTTCTTTGTATCCCGAACAATTCTTCTGGCAGTTTTGACTGAAATCTTTCTTGGTCTACCTGACCTTGGCTTGTTATCAAGACATCCCCGAATTTCTTCTTAATAAGTGATTGAACAGTACTGACTGGCATTTGCAAGGCTTTGGTTATCTTTTTATATCCTTTTCCATCTTTATAAAGTTCCATTACCTTGTTACGCAGGTCTTTAGACAGTTCTTTTCTGCTCCCCATGGCTCAGTATCTAGCCTGCTCAGTGCATCCACGTGTGAGCTAACAAACTCATTGACTGTTTATACACAGACACTAATTGCAATATAAAATCCACAGGGGTGGGAAATTCACCTTTAATTGCCATTTTAACCTGTGTCTGTCACCTTGTGTGTCTGTTACTAGGCCAAACATTCAAGGGTATGTAAACTTTGATCAGGGCCATTTGGGTGATTCAGTTATCATTATGATTTAAAAAGAAGCTAAACAACTATGTGATAATAAATGGCTTCATATGATCACTATCCTTAAATAAAAGACAGTTTTTTTTGCATGATCAGTCATATTTTCAAAATCAATGCCTAAATTTCACAATTTCTGCCAGGGTAGGCAAACTTATGAGCCCAACTATACGTGCTTAACTTAAATGTAGTTCAAACTATATGCAAATATACCAAGCGGATGCAGAGTTTTCTAGAAGGACCTATTATTTGTATCATGACATTTAAATTCAAGTAAATCTACAAAAAATATGTTTGTTTATTTAGTTTATTGGGCACCTTGTCCTATGGACATTTACAGCTTTTAAAATACTGAGGTGGTGTAAGCCTAGATGAAACTGAGACCTTATTTGATGTGGATTTAAACCTCCCCAATGGATGAAATACGTGTTGTTATAAGGCAGAGACAATTTTTGAGTTTGCTGCAAGGTTTTGTAGGGATTATGACTAATACTATTTCAGGCAATTGCTTTGTTTTTATAATATGGAGGAGAAACAAAGGAGCCAAAATGATAAAGAAAATAATGTAACTTTTAAATATATATTAAGTGGCACATTATTATTAAATAATAATAATGTAATAATAATAAAATAATAATAAAAATAATGGTATTATATTTCATTATAATGCAATGCATTTCCCAATAGCTTTTTTTCATCACAAGATATTTCAAAATATCATGGCCTTTTTCAAAATAATAAGGGATATGTCAATCAAGGCAAGTGAGTGTTCATTAGCCGCTGATTGGCTAATCCAGTCACACCTGCTTCATCTACAGTTGCTGTCTTGTGTGCATGCAAACTGGATTTTGCAGCACCACGGTTGAGCTTGAGGATAGCAAGTCAGCAAGTTTGTATGAGGAAAGTTCAGGCAAAATCACCATAATTATGTAAACATTCTAGTAAATGGCAATAAAATGTTGAAACAAACGAAAATGTAGGTAGTCACTGCAAGATCTGACTCCAGATCGTTACCGCCAATGGTCAACGACCTTAATGTCGTTATGAATTCCAGGGCCGGGGGAACTGACATTGGCTAATTGGCATGTCACTATTCCAAGTTATATATTGCTCACTCATTCATATAAACCTACCTTTTTCAACACAGTCTGGAACAGTTGTTGCATGGTAGACCCAATTGTTAATAAATTTGCTCGCTAGCAGAGAAATCTACAGGTGCTGGTCATATAATTAGAATATCATCAAAAAGTTGATTTATTTCAGTAATTCCATTCAAAAAGTGAAACTTGTATAATGTATACATTCATTCCACACAGACTGATATATTTCAAGTGTTTATTCCTTTTAATTTTGATGATTATAACTGACAACTAATGAAAACCCCAAATTCAGTATCTCAGAAAAT
>JACXGI010002673.1:0-24688 GCA_016801175.1 Esox masquinongy
GGGGGGGGGGGGTTGGAAAGGGGCGGACCTGTAACAGCTTCTGGCAGCAGGACTGAGGGGGAGGGGCAACCGCAACATCTTGGTGGAAAAACAAGTGGCAGGATCTGAAGGGAAGGCACAAATGATGATGACAATGACGCTAAGGACAATGTTGAGTTTGATTAAAACCTGGTCATTCAGACCTCAGTCATAACAGTGTCTCTGTCACACGTGCTGAGAAAGAGCTTATATGAGATAATCACTAAAGCACAAGAGGAGTGATTTTCATCCTATAAGATTATTCTAAACAACAAACTTAACATTGACTGCCACAGCAGAGATCATGCGCAAACCAAATCTATTTGGAACTGACCCCTGTGAAAGAATGACCATACGATGTGGTTCACCTGGAATGTCTCACAACGATCTTGGTGTCAAAGCATGTCTTGGTGTCTGAGTGTAAAGCTGTTAGAAGTCTGACAATCAATGCCCTTGTATGAAAGGACATCAAAGATATTCACTGAAAATGCTTTAAATAGGGGATTTTAGCAATAGTCAGCAATATCTCACTATTCTGACCATGGAGGGCGGTTTTGAAGTAAAAGAAAACCTGGCTCAGTTTTTAAGAACACTTAACCAAGGTTAATGGTGTTAAACTCTGTGGACAAACTATTACAGAATAATTGGAATAGTCATTACATCTAACATTTCCACAATCCCAGAAAAGTCATCCAATCAACTTAGGCACAGTTTGATGGAGTTTATGAAAATGTATTTTTAGTGGCTCTTGACAAGCTAATTCCTCTTGACCGTTTTTCTTTGGCTCAGTGTCAATACACACAGACGATGGTAAATTAGCCATAATAATTCCTCTGTCAGCATGCTCAATCTTAATTGGTGGTCCAGATTAGAACCCATCATTGCACCTTGCTTGAACATTGCCTGTAGCCCCGGTGTTAATGAGCTTCCTGGAATTAACAGAACTTATCACAACAACACAGGAGTTGACTGGAAATAAAATTGGATGTGTATTCCTGATGCTAAATGAAAGCAAAAAAGACTCTCACAAAGAGAAAACGTTTTTGACCTTAGTGCAATTTATGTTAATTAATTACAATGGGTTAAAATATGACTGTCTCAGTCTAGAACATTGCAGCAGATTATTGTGATCCTCTTACAATCAGAACCCTGTACCCGTCTATTAGTTTTCTGCACACACGCAGAACACAGAGACATGAATATCTGTAATATCTAGCAGGGGGATAGGGCTGAAAGCACAGACAGTATCAGCTTTTACAAATCTAATTGGTGGGAGTTCTGACTCCAATACGGCATCTCTGATTGGACTTTGCTGTGAAACTATCAGCTCCTTTAGTCATTTGAAAGTCAGAAAAGAGGGTATACATTGAATGAATGATTCTGACATTCCGCAGACATTCCATTAAAACATTTCCGTTTTGCAAAGAAGCGCACGCTAGAAAACCCCAGACAAAGATGTCCCAGACAGCAGTTTATTTAGCTGATGCTACAGTTAAGATGTGCAACTGTAAAACAATACATGAGCCTTAGTGGGAATCAGCAGTGCTACTTAGTTAATGGCATTGATTTAATAAACAGTAGAAAACAGTAACATTCTGGTAGAAAAGGATTGGACCTTATAGTTCAGGTGTGACCATATCATTTCCAGTCCCGCCTGTCCAGTACACATACGGAGTGGTGTTCATCCAGCGTGCACGCACGCACGTAGGTAGGTACATACACACACACACACACACACACACACACACACACACACACACATGCTAGATAGTAGCATACTTGGACACAATCAGCGAGAAATGCTAGAAAGAGATCTTCAGAAAGAGAAGAGAAAGAGAGATGGCGGGTACATGAGAGAGAAAGGAGAAGGAGAACGCATGAGACCAGTGTGAGGTGTACGAGAGAGAGAGAGGAGAGCAAGGTCAGATGAGAGAGAAAGGAGAAGGAGAACGCATGAGACCAGTGTGAGGTGTACGAGAGAGAGAGAGGAGAGCAAGGTCAGATGAGAGAGAAAGGAGAAGGAGAACGCATGAGACCAGTGTGAGGTGTACGAGAGAGAGGGGAGAGCAAGGTCAGATGAGAGAGGAATGTCGGATACAGCAATACATTCAGGCAGCTGAGACACGATATGTCCCCTCACCGTGATGAAGGGAAGACTGGGCAGGCAAACATGCAGGCAGGCAGGCAGGCATGCAGAAAGGCTCTCTCCCTCTCTCCCTCAGATCACAAGAGATTCTCTTCAGTTGATACAAACAATGCTCCGTCTCCCTGCGTCCCTTCAAGAACTTCCAAAGTCAGTTCAAGTCATTTGAGAGAAATGTTCACAATGCATACAAGAGTGTTACAGTATGAATGACTTATATACACAAATCCCTTTACTGAATGCAACCACTGCATCCCAATGTATCTCAGCATCATTCAGTAGTAAAAAGACTAGACCCAGGCAGGTGTCCTTCAGTGGACTGAGAACCAAAGCCAGACACATACATACTACACGGTAAATAAGACTGATGTGAGCGTACCAGTGAAAGTGAGAATGGTTTCTCAGACATCAGAAAAGTAACAGGTTGCATAGCTTGCAAAACTCAGAACATCTTAACCATGAACAAGGTGGTGAAATGGACAGAAGACCTTCACCGTGTGGTGGTGTTCTACTGGCGATTATGGGTTTATCTTGTCTCAGCAACTCCCTGTGGGCTGACAGGAGCTAAAGATCAGTCCTGCGTCCTCCGCGGCACATCACGCCCCTCCGTTCTACTTCTTATCACACCGCTCACAAAGTCAGGAAGTAGACCAGGACCCATACCATTGGAGGAGCTCTTCTCAAGCTAACACCCAGAAATAAGCTTGCAGCTGCCCGACCCACCACAGCTGGAGCCCAACGTGGCAACGCAACCCTGTCTGACATCTCTCCAACCCACACGGGCAATGCTGAGACAATTTGCACAGCACTTTCATGGGACGCCCGGCCACTCTGTGTGTGCCGCAACTGATCCGGGGTCCCAATGGCGCAGCTGCAGCAAAGAGGTGGGTTTTAAACAATGGCCAGCCTGTAGGGCCTGCAGTGGTGGATACAATGGCCAGCCTGTAGGGCCTGCAGTGGTGGATACAATGGCCAGCCTGTAGGGCCTGCAGTGGTAGATACAATGGCCAGACTGTAGGGCCTGCAGTGGTGGATACAATGGCCAGCCTGTAGGGCCTGCAGTGGTGGATACAATGGCCAGCCTGTAGGGCCTGCAGTGCAGTTCAGTGGGATCCAGGGAGAGAGCTGACAGGCAGGCAGGCACCCCAGCACACACATGCAGTAGGGCTTTCCATTTTCAAAAATGTTTTTGATCTTTTTTATCTCTACTGAGAGTGCTATCAACCAACCAATCCTAAATAATAGAACTAGATGCAGGCTGCATGACACTGAGATCCAGCCATGTGTCGGGACCGTGTATCAAAGTGTGGAGTGGACATTCATATGGATTAAACTTCAAGTCCCAGAAGCCATACTGTTTGTCTGAAACATACCTCCTATGTTTACCACGTATAGTTCATCCAGCAGCATTCACTAAAATAGGCTTTCGACGTCATGGCAACATACAGTCGGCACAGAAGATGTGTCAAATGACGCATAGACACAAGGGGGCAGTTTCGCTGACGAAAACCACCCAGGACTAGACTTAATCTGTGTCTGCGAAACCGGCCAAAGGAGATTCAACTCCAATGCTAAAATACGTTAGAAAATAATCTGTCTACAGGAAACCGGACAGTAAGAGGGGTATACATTATATATCGATCATCAAAAATATAGATCAATGTATGTAGCAACAACTGAATGGAACTGACCAAGGCTTGGGAGAAAAAAAGGACTCATGCCCAAATGATGACAGTGCTCAATAATTGTAGTTCAGTCAGTATTATCAATTTACCACTTGCATTGGGCATTCTTATCATCAGGGCCGGTTCTAGGCACAAGCGACATAAGCGGTCACTCAGGGCCCCCAAAAACCAATTTGCTTAGATCCCCCAAAAGGCTAGTCAGCCCTGCTTATCATCAAGAAAGGCTCAGATAATAGCTTTGCTTTTACCTCCTAGTCGTTCTGTGGGGAAGACCTAAACATCAGGCACGGCGCTACACTGGGGCTGGGGGGTGTATAGCCACGTCATAAATCTACGTAGCTCCAGTTCTGCCCCCTTAAGCATTTTAGTATTTTAAAAACGAGAACTTCCTTATAACTCTGAAACATGAGAATCTATTTTCTAGACCCCCACGTATTGGTCAAGCTCCCCCTTAGCACCAGGAGAGAAAACATCCTGGCACCGTGCCTGCTAAACGTTATAGATTTCCCCTTTCCCCAAGTACCAATGCAATGTTTCAGCAACCAATTGGTAAATTCTGGTTAATAGTGCTACCTCTCTGCATACCCTGAATGTCAACATTTGAAATTGTCAATAACATAAAAAATATTAATATATGTAGAGCAGATTCATAAAATTGTGGTTCTCTTTAAATGCAAGTTCATGCAGTCACCTGCATAAATTACAGGCAAGAATCAAATAGTGATAGTTTCTTTGGCAAGCCAGAATCCAGCTGGGCATGCATAGACGTATTTGCATACAAATAAAAAAGGTCTCATAATGGACATTACTTCAATGTTTATGTGCAAATCTTAAGGTTTGTCAAAGAGGGACCTCTTCAGACGTGTCCACTGTCATCCACTGAGTCAGGAGAAACGGGCCTTGAGACAGTGAAGATGTCCTGACGTTTGGTTTTGGTTTTGGGGGTGGCGGCCAGAGGTAGAGACGGCCTTCTCTTCTCTGTAGAGGTCAGCAGTTTAAGGATCTGAGCCACTTGTGTCTCCAGGGCCCCTATCCGCTCCCCCAGAATCTGGAGGTCACCCCGGAGCTCCAGTCGGGTCTCCTGCAGCACAGCCTGCAGGGCCTGCTCAGGGATGGGGCCAAACAGGTGTGGCAGGGGGCTCTGCTGGAGGGGGCTCCGTGCCTCCCCGGCCCTGTCGATGCGCAGCTCACTCTTAGTGATGCCACTGTCGCAGGAGTCTGTCTTACGGAGAGGGTTGTCCTCCCCCTCTCGTCCTCTAACCTCCTGACCACCGCCCTCCTGAGAGAGCATCTCCACCGAGACGGCTTTAGCTACATTGTTCAGCCCCTCCTTCCTGACGTCCGGAGGTGGGGCGGCGGCCATGTTTTTGAGGCGCCCCCAACCCCTGGCAGCAGGAGGCTTGGCCAGAGCGGGGCTGCTGCTCACTTTGAGGCGGACAGGAGGCAGCTCCCCCAGGGCAGCGCTGGGCTGCAGGACCTCCCTGTTGTCCTGCTTAAGGCCCGGCCCAACGCCAGAGTAGGACAGGGAGTTGTGCATGGGTGTGACCTGGGACACGGTGAGCACACTGCTGCTGCAGCCCGAAGGGGGAGCCCCATTCTGGAGCCCCTGCAGGGTGTTGTGGGGCCCAGGCCGCTGGATGCTGAGGGGCAGGGAGTGCTGCAGGCTGGAGTGGGACAGCTGCAGGCTCCGGGGGATGGGGTGGAGGTGGTGCTCCACCTGGATTTGGTTCTTCTCCACGTCCAGCTGGGAGGACGCTGCCTGGTTCCGCTGAAGCTCTTTCTGCTGCTTGAACTTCTGGAAGAGCTTCCGGACCGGGTGGTCCTGGGGGATGGTCAGCTGCACCTCGTTCTTCTGGCGCTGGCGCTCCTCCTCCTCCTTCTTTACCTCACTGATCTTACGGAAGATTACCTGAAGGGTACACAAAATGATGGAGTGATTCAGTGGAATATGTAGTGTTTCTCAGTTATGACTGGGCAGTCACTCGTGCTTCTGTAAATTCTATTTCAAATTGCTTTATTGGCAGGAAAAACATTGCATGAACACTGCCAAATCCTCAATGTGTACATTATACATTGTCATAAAATAAAATAAAGCAGCACATTAGTGAGATAAAAAAATGGCATAGTGGAATTAATGACAATAGAATAATGGCTGTGAATACCAATGAAAAAAAATGTGATTGAATATTGAAGGAAAATGTCTATAAACAATAAGGTATTATTATTACCATTTCAGCAATCTAATCTGTATAATCTAAAGATATACATGGTTCTGTATGTCAGTCTGTTCGTCTGTCTATACATCACGTGTCGCATTGACAATACAGTAAAATCAAGCCAGGCTCTTTAAATTGCTGGCAGCTTCAGTAGAGGTCTCTGATAAAATATCCAGCAGCGCTCCTGACTGTTCCTCACTCTATTATTCAATCTGCAGTGCCAGCCTGCTCTCCTGGCACTCCTTAGACATTAATTACATTGGGAATGACAGGGATCTCAGCCAGCTGGAAGACTAAAGTGTTGATTAAAACTACAACGTTGCCTCTGCTGTGGACAGATCAGGTATGTGGCTCTTAATGTGAGTCTCTATGAGCCTCTATCTTGGTCAGACAGTGCCAGGACAACAAGACGGTGTACATTATCAACCACAAAACAGCGCTTTTAATGTTTCCCAATTAATTGAAATATCAGTTTGACATGTTAGTTTTTCTCTGTCAACCAGAGAGTCTCTAGAGGCAGACGTAAGTCAGGAGTAAAGTGCGATAACAGCGGAAATGCAAGACAAGCACTTTAAAACCCCCAAAACCATGCCTTTGGCAGCTTTGGGATGTGAGTAGATTTGAGGAAATTCAGAGGGGCAAAAAGGTTTCAATGCAGTAGTTAACAGTTTTTTTTTAATTTTAGTTTTAGTTTTTTTATATATTTGACTGACAAATTAAGCTATACCGATTTGCATGGAAATCTTGAGTAAGGGGCAGTTAGGCTTGGAAAAGAAACCAGGTTGTCATGGTTGTTCTGGTTGGCATAGTTTGCAAAGTAAAATTCCTCAAGGAAAACAATTTTACCACATGGCTCTCAGAAAAGTGGTTGACGAATTTTCCTAATTCAACTGCATTTTATTGACAGAATTATTTTCTCACTCTGTTTATTCTGAAACATCGACACTGTCCAATCTGAACCCACATAGTCCACTCATATACATATACAAGTAACATAATGCATATGTGAATGGAGAAGACAATTAGTGGAGTAGCTGGAAGTGGAGTAGCAAGATGACATAGATGACAAGAGAACACAAACCAACCAGTTTTTAAACGTAAAACAACAAGAAACACAGACGCTAACGGACAGATTAATTATTCAGTCGAAAACAGGGGCCTGAAGTGCTTTAATATTTTCAGGAGGAGTTGATAATGAAAGCTTAAAAACAGACCTATTTCTCCATTCCACCCTGCAGAGATGTTTTGCAGCCATATCCCTCCCCAAAAAAAGAACTTTCACAAACACATTTAATTGTTTTTTCCTTTATTAACCCAGGTTAATCAGTCAGAATACAGCCTCATTTAGAACAACAGCCTGACCAAGATAGAGAAAACACAAACACAATCTGAGTATCTCAACTGATATACGTTTGTGGTTAAATACAAAACCAACCTTTCAACCCCATTAGAAACGGTTGTTTTTTAATTAAATAAATGCTGTCCTTGGAAACTGTAAAATAAGTAGAATAAAGAATAGAAATACATAGTCTCTTGCTGCCTATACTACACTATTCTTATAACCGCAATGTCTGGCATTGAAAGAAGATACTATTGTATCAACAAGATATTTTATTTTTCCTGTAGACAGTTCAGCAGAGTGAAGGAAAATCTCTCAAAGCAGCATTGCGTAGGCTCTATTTTAGGAGCAGACTTCAAAGAAGTACAGTAAAAAAAACAACTCCTACTCAGGTTTAAATAAAAATCTGGAATAGAACATGTTTGCACAATATTTTAATGAATATTTTGACCATTAAACATTTAATTCCTAGTCTTACAGAGAGTTAGATCTGCTTATGAACCTTTCACTACATGGGTGTGTTTAGTCAGAACGTCTTTCATTCCTTCAGTAACAATCTGTCCCTGGCTCAGCTGAAAGAAGTGAGGATGAGAGAGAGAAACAGAGAGAGAGACAAAGATAGACAGAGAGAGAAATAGGGAGAGAGAGAGAAGTCAAGGAGAGAGGACGAAGCCAGAATGAAAGAATCAACACATGTTGTGTTATCTCTGGACCTCAGCATGAAACACGGTCTAGAAAGTTTGTGCTACCGTACACAGAGGGCCATGATTAACTCTGACTGTACGTCCCTCTCAACTCAAACACACCACATGTTCTACATTCTCACGCTCGTTGTCTCTCGTCCTATCCCTTTATTTGACCTCTCTCTCTGTCTTTCTATCTCTGCATTGATTATCCCTTTCTACTACTAGTATTGCTATTTCTATCTCTCCCCCCTCTCTCCTGACGTCCCTACAACATGATACCTTAATTTGTTTCTTACAGTGCACTGGTGATTGTGAATCGTCCAGTCATTTGGGTTATTAATTGATGTGGTTATGGTGTTGGTTAGGTCACACCTTGCCACTACAGCACTAGTATCCAACACTGCCGACATGCAGTACTGAAGGAAAATGCTAAGATACATGGTTAATTAGGGATGATGGCTAACACGCATGCTGCTGTGCTATGTCTGGTTGACACAATTCGCGGTGGGGTCTGGGAAATGAAAAGCAGGTGCGAGCACTCCTCTCCCGTGACTCATTATGACAAAAGATGATAATCAAAAGCCCAGTTAATTTCTCCTCTTTCCAGGTGCTGATATAAAAATTAATCCAATTAGAAGTGTTCATGGGGCAGAGATGAGCCAAGTCAGCACACTGACTGAAACAGGTCCAAGCACTTAAATATACAGCTGCCAGCACGCAGACCATCTTCTAGTATAAATGATGCAAAGCACTCAGAGTAATAAAACATGATATAACTGCAGTGAAACACTTCTTCCTACATCAGCTGGAATACTATTTAAAAAGGGTCCCAAACCTGAAGCAGAATTCGGTGCCAGGGAGCGGAAGGTATTGTGTAACTCCTGGCAGGAGATATTGGCCAGGGGAGCTAATGCTGGTAGTTGGAAGGAAATGGGAGAGTGTAGGTGGTCTCATCTCTCCTTTTTCATTAGATGTTTTTTTCATACAGAGTTATATTTATCCCAGTAAGCTAGGGAGTGGATGTTTCTGGAGCCTCGGGCCAAAAAATACTCTGTTGGTTCCCTAACAATGTTCAAATGATCGCAGGAGCATCATTATTATAGGATCGAAACTGTGTGCAGGACAGTCAATCCTTCTGTTAAAACTCCTAATCAAAACTGTGTGCAGGACAGTCAATCCTTCTGTTAAAACTCCTAATCGAAACTGTGTGCAGGACAGTCAATCCTTCTGTTAAAACTCCTAATCAAAACTGTGTGCAGGACAGTAAATCCTTCTGTTAAAACTCCCAATGAAACTGTGTGCAGGACAGTCAACCCTGCTGTTAAAACTCCTAATCAAAACTGACTGCTGACTTAACGTGAAGCAGAAATCCACAGTCATACATTTTATATTGAAGAGGGAGAGATGATGAAGAGCCATGACAGAACAATAGTATATGACAAGAGATGCTCGTCTATTGACCACTTGTCCGTACTGCCTCTTCTCTATGGCTCTCTGTGTCTCTGACCAGCCCCATCCCACTGGCCCTGGGGAATTGGGGTAGGAGAGCGGGACTAGTGCTCCCCTTCTGGGGAGTGTCTCTGTGGGCAAGTGGATGACATATCCCTGTTCCCTAGATAATCCAGCCAGCCTGTCATCCTCCTTCCACACCGGTCACATTGTTTAATCAGACCATGGGGGCGGGAGCCCACACACACACACACACACACACACACACACACACACACACACACACACACAGAGATATACTGTATACACAGGTCTTAGGGAGAGTCAACAGGGATACTAGTAAATATTGTACTGGGAGTACAATCAATACTTTCAGGTTGAGGGATCTTCTTAAAAAGCACAGAGCCGAACACAGAGGTCCGGATTCGTGGAAAATCCATGGCCGTTGGACCATTTAAGCGTCCCTATTTCGCTCTTCTGATTTCAGAGTCTGCAGAGCGAACTACCCTGTCCCCCTTAATGTAGATATGAAGCTCTAGATACTTCCTCTCCAGAGAAAAAAGTGGGTCGCTCCTCCTAAGTTCAGCCATTCATTATTTACCAGATAGAACA
Source organism: Esox masquinongy (assembly GCA_016801175.1). Classification (NCBI taxonomy): domain Eukaryota; kingdom Metazoa; phylum Chordata; class Actinopteri; order Esociformes; family Esocidae; genus Esox; species Esox masquinongy. The sequence continues at coordinate 10,149 of JACXGI010002673.1, forward strand.
GGACTGGGGAAAATGAGACTCCCAGTAAGGGTGGCTCCAGCTCAGCTCTTTCCATTTCACCCGATCACTGAACTGTCAGCCGCACAAACGTGTGCACACATACACCGCCTCTTTCTGAATGTTATGTATTTTAATGAACTTTGCGAATAAGTTCTGATTCAAATTGAAAGCCTCCAACCTCGTAAAAGGAAAATCTAAGCCAAAGCTCCTCATTCTGGGGCCTCCCAGGTGGCACACAGATCTAAGGCCCACATTCTTAGCACTAAGCTGATCAGCACAGTCTGGGTTGAAGCCTTAAATGTGCCACCAGCTGACGAGTGGCTGGGTAGCTCCATGGGTGATGCAAATTTGCCAGCTTCCCCTGGAGAACAGGGAGGGATGTCAGCAGGGATCTCCTGGTCTCATGGTGCTCTAGCGACTCCCTTAGACAGCTTGGGTGCCTAGAAAGCTGACTGAGGTCCAGAATCAATTTTAAATCACAGGGTAGTAGATGTAATGATGAAATATTTACAGAATAAGGGGGATAAAACATTTGATTAAATTGAAATGCCACCTGCTCCCTTTCAGATAAATCGCCCAGACATATAACACAATAAAATTTGAAAAACATGTTTGCCCTGTCCTCGCATGTCCAAGTAATCAGTGACATATACTCAGATGCCGGAAATACTGCACCCCACATTGTCTACAGTCAAAACCAGCAGCTATACCAGGGGTCCACACAAAACATGCACTTTAAGCAGAGATGCTGTCCACAGGAAAAAAAACTACAGTCTATAGACTGCTTAAGGGTATGTATGAAAACACATACAGGAATACATCTCATGAATGTATGTTTTAAGAGTAACTGGCTTTAAATGCCCAGTAAATGTCCATTCAAAAAAACTATGTGTTTAAATCTGCAATGTCTGCAATGTCCATCAACTTTGATCTTTTTCAAAAAATTACCGATGTCATACAAAACATGAATAAAGTATTTAAAAAGTTGAAAATTCCCACACTAGTTTAACTAATAATTGGCAAATTGTTATAAGAACCAACATTTTTTAAGGAGTAATTAATCATAAATTATTAATAAAGATTACTAATACCTTATCAAATGTATGTTGTGTGTAGTTATTATGCAAAGCCCTACCGACAGACATTTATATAGACATCAATAAAAAAAGTACATGAATAAAAAACATTGTATGTGCATTTAATATGGTTAAAGTTTAAAAGTAACACATGATATCAAAAAGCACATTATATAAGACAGCATGTTTTAAAGTTTGAATGGCAGTTTTAGCTTAGGCAATTCACTCAAGGTTTTTGCACACAAGTCTATTATAATTAAAATGCTTTGAGATTAACAGTACTATTGTTGTAGTAAGAAAGGGATTAGTGGTATCAACAAGTGTAATTAAGTCTTATGAACAGGTGTTGAACTGTGTGAGACAACAGTGGATTCCAAAGGGGCCCAAGGCCAGGTCTTACTAAAAAGTCTGTGAAGTCTGAGAAGTTAGAGCTGAAAAAGAATAAAAGATATTCATGGAAAGGTGAGAAACGCAACAAGCTTAATTCTCTTCTAAAATGATTGGCTGGCAATGATGCGTTTATGAAAGAGCTCAAAGGATGATTATGTGACATTGGAAAACCCCTGTGTACTGATGGTGGAGGTGATGAAAATCTAATTCAAAGACCTTTTGTCTCGATGTGCAATAGCCTGGGGATGAAGCTGTGGTTATGATGATGGTTATACTGATGTCTTTGTCTGATGTGTTGATACTGAGCCTCATGATAGTATGTCCAGTGTTTCACCCAAAATGTTGAACATGACAGGTGTGTCATCAAAGGTGTCCATTACCTTCTCTGCACGCACTAAAATCAAAGCAGAAAAGCAGCCCTAATGCAAAGTTCTATTGCTCTTGAGAAGATACATTCACTGGGAACAGAAGTGGAGAAGTTCAGGCAAGTAAAGAAGAGCTAGAAATAGCACATAAATAGCTGCAGCTGATGGAAGCAAGGTGGTGAACAACAATAAGAGCACCTCTGACAGGAGGAACTCATATTACAAGCCTTAGAAACACCATGACAGCCCCTAACCTTATGTCAAGATTGATTTACACATTGAATATTAAAGCAATGGTTCTTAAAACCTTTCCCGGGGACCCCAGAAGTCTCACAATTTGGTCATAGCTTTGAACAAGCTCACCTGAATCAAGAGGTCAAGAGCTTGATAATCTGTAGACAAGTTGATTCAGCTGTGCAAGTCAGAATGTTTACAGAATGCTTTTGGGAATGGCCTTGGTTTCAAACTTATTGCAGAGAAGACAAATTAGTAGACTTTACCTTCGGTCCAGAACATTCCAAACATGGTCAGTGGATGACATGTCATGTGAGTATTCAGGCCATGGAAGAACTGGGACATTTTCAGCATCCAGGAATTGTGTACAGATTCTTGTCACATGAGGCTGTGAATTATGTTGGCGAAAACGGAAGATCTGGAGGTAATGGCCTGATGGTGACTACACCATGGTCTGCGGTTGTGAGGCCAACAGAACGTATTGCCAAATTCTCTAACCAGCTTATGGTAAAGAAATGAACATTAAATTCTAAAGGAACATTTCTTACCAGCCAACAGGTACAGGCTCCTAGTCTACATTAACTCCCTCCTAGGTATCATCACAAGGTTTAAGCAGAAATCTGTTTCTCTGATGGTAGTTATCCATGCCATGTTTCACAAGATTAGGGTCTCTATGAAGGAAAGATTCCTTGCCCTCCATGGTGCACCAGGGGAGTTATACAGTCTTGCAGAATGCAGGATGACTGTACGTCTCTTTGGAGCAGTGACATTGCCTAGTTGTGTAGAGAATAACAAGGCCCATACTGAAAAAGAAGTTCCCCGAACACCAGATGTTCTATGAGTATGATCATTTTATGAGTATGAGGCAGCACATGGATTCCTGCTACCATCCACTCTGCCACTGTTGTTGCGGGATGTGTGTAAAAGGACAAACGGTTCGTATGACAGCACACTTCAAGCTCTCACAGCAGTGGACTGGAAGGTTGGCTGACCTTACCAATATTTTAGAGGTCAAGGGCGACCAGTGTATTCAGCCCAAGGACTTTAAAAAGCCTACATGCAGTCTCATCATTGGTCAGATGTCACTGATTATGGCTATGGTACTGTGTCTTACTTGAGGATAGAGAAGGACAGAAAGGAAGCCCATTTTCATTTTGATACAAACAACAATTCCTCAAAGTTGCATTGGTTAGCTGTTCAAGCTGACCAAATGAACAGTTGTACCGTTTCACAGTTACGCCATATTCTTTCCATTTCTTAAGAACAGACTTTACTCTGCTCCAGGGATATACAATGGAAATTTTCTATTATTCTACCTGATTGGAACTCTTAAAGAACCCTATTCCAGATTGCTTTGAATGCTCCTTCATATTCATGATTGTTTCTTATGAATTGTACTAAACAACAGTGGGACCTCACAGAAACAGTTGCAATTAACATGAAATCATATGAAACACCTTTAGTGCTCACAGATGAACTCCATTTAACAAATTATGTAACTTAATTAATGATAGTTGGCTGCACCACAGCTCATTCAGGTGTGTCATAGCAAATGATGTGAAACCTTATTTCACATAATTTGCTATGACACACCTGAACGAGCTGTGGTGCAGCCAACTACCAATTATTTTCTGTTTTATATTTCTTATTAATTTACAACATTTAGTTGATTTTATCTTTCACTTTGACAACATTGATTTTTTTTGTGTTGATCAGTGGCAAAAAGTAGTCATTAAATCCTTTAAGTCCAAGGGAAGTGAATACTCTTGGGAGCCCACTACGTTTTATTATTTCTGAAAGAAAGTGATGTCTTGACAGCGCAGTAGAGATCAAAACGGTGAGTTAGATGTGAGACAGGTGAAATGGAGACAGAGAAGTGAATGATGGAGCCAGGTCTTGGACTGTGGTCTCCTGCGAGGAGGCATATAGAGTACATGTGCATGTAACCGAGAGTGTTACCTCTCAATTGCGATCTGGATTACAGGAGCACAAACCAGTACCATTACCATGGTACTCACTATTCTGTGTAATATGTGACTATATTATTGTTTTACAATCACAATTATTTAACAGCACAGTGTGGACATAACATATGAAAATGTTTCCAGAGTAGTTTATGAAATAGCCCTTACAAGTCTTCATTTGTGACAGAAAAATGTTTGTTTGTTATGAAAGTTAGTATGCAGGTTGAAATAATAGCAAGAAAAAAACCTTCCGGAGTTATTTCCACCCATCACTAATTGACTGAACAAGAATCTTACAGTAAATCCAGAGCTCCAAACGCAGAATAACAAGCAGAGCTGACTCAGTACAAGTCGGCGGCTGACCCAAATACTAGCCAGCCTTGTCTGCCTAATGACTGCATCACATCTCTCATATTCTGCATTTTGACTTATACAATTATGGGTAATGGAGATGGGGCTGAATCGGTGTTACACTGCACCAGATTGTCACACACACAGACACTCAAGTACCAGTCATGGTACTGGCTCAAATAATCAAACAAGACCAGTTTAGCTCATGCGTGTGCACACACAAACGCATTCATACACAGAGTATACCAGCTCTAAGGCTACCTCTTCCATTTCTCACCGCAGTGCCTGTCAAGATATATGTGTACTGCTACAAGGCGACCGTAAGTAATGAGCCTCTCTGTGTTGTGTAATTTATTATGTGAAAATGTCTCTGAGAAAAATCGATTGAGTGTAGAGAGAATAAACATGGTGAATGCCTTTCGGATTAATACCCTAATAACGTGAGTTTTACATTCCAGAGTTCCATTAGGAGCGACGGAAGAACAAACAAATTGGCAGTCAAAAAGAAAGGCAACATAAAAGCTCCGTAAAAGTTTGAGATGAGAAAATAGGTTACAGAAAGACAAAGGAGGAGGATGAGCGACAGGTGGTTGTCAGGGTGTGTGTTTGGGTGTCATTGCATAACTCATACCCGCTTGCGTAGGTTGCAGGTGAGGATGAGGTTACGTGAGAAGGAGTTAGCGAAGGCTGTGTAGAACTCCAAAACCTTGAGCAGTGCCTCTCTCTTGATGATGTGCAGGTCACAGTATGTCAGTGCCCGTACATTAGCACACGCGTGTGCAAGAGTGGTCTCTTTCCAGAACACGTCTCCAAACACATCTCCTTTACCTGAGAGCAAGGAAAGAGATGTAGAAGTGTTTGTTTAAAACAAAACAGTATCATAGTACAGGTAGAGTACTGGTAGAGTTGAAGCTACGCCCTCAGGTTGTGCCCATTCATTTCAACGCTCGATTTGAACTTTGTGGAAAAATGCAAATCTCATGTTTATGGATGTACTGAATCCTGGCAAAAATGAGAGCAATTTGGGAAGCCAAACTTATTGTGAGCCATGACGTATACATTCTATATTATCATTTTGGTTCTCTGGTTCACAATGTCTCTTTTTCTGAAATCTTTTACCTTGTAATCCTAATGGAAATGATTCCACCTGCCAATGAACAAGGTCTCGGACAGCAGATTATATTCCTTCACAAAATATGTTATGACGCATCAAACCATGTCTAGGTCTCGCCCTAGCTGAGCGAGAGCGCACTGGGTGATGATCTAGTCTGACGAAGGGGTGTTATGGCTGAGTTGCGAAGAAAAAGCCATATCTCAGACAGGCCAATAAAGGAAAAGATTAAGATAGCAAAAGAACATAGACACTGGACAGAAGAAGAACTCAGCCTAGAAGGCCAGCATCCTGGAGTCGCCTCTTCACTGTTGACGTTGAGACTGGTGTTTTGCAGGTACTATTTAATGAAGCTGCTGCCAGTTGAGGATCTGTGAGGCATCTGTTTCTCAAACTAGACACTCCAATGTATTTGTCCTTAGTTTCTTGGTGAAACTCTCAGTTTCTTGGCAATTTCTCACATGGAATAGCTTTCATTTCTCAGAACAACAATAGACTGACAAGTTTCAGAAGAAAGTTCTTTGTTTCTAGCAATTTTGAGCCTGTAACTGAACCCACAAACGTTGATGCTGAAGATACTCAACTAGTCTAAAGAAGGTCAGTATTACTGCTTCTTTAATCAGCACAACAGTTTTCAGCAGTGCTAACATAATCACAAAAGGTTTTCTAATGATCAATTAGCCTTTTAAAATGATAATCTTGGATTAGCAAACACAACATGCCATTGGAAAACAATTGCTGACAATGGGCCTCTGTACGCCTACAGTATGTAGATATTCCACGGAAAATCAGCTGTTTCCAGGTACGATAGTAATTTACAATGTTTACAATGTCCACACTGTATATCTGATCAATTTGATTATATTGTAATGGACAAAAAAAAGCCTTTCCTTCAAAAACATGGACATTTCTAAGTAACCCCAAACTTTTGTAGGCTGTTTATGAAATGGATCCAATGGGGGTGCAAGAAATGTATCCAATGGGGGTGCAAGAAATAGTGCTTGAATAAGGTCAGCAACTTTCCTCCTTGCTTGGCAGAGATCTCAGATAATGTGTAATTGCGACACCACAATCCAATGTAAAACCGAAAAGGTTTATGTCAGATCTCATAATAAGTTAGGCTTACCGAATTTACTATTTACTCTATGACAGAACCTCATTTCTTTTGTAGTATTTTGTTATTCCACAGAGTTCTTTCTAGCACAGCATAAAACTGTTGGCATAGCTCTTACTCTTTATCTACCTCGCTCTCCAAAAGTGAGAGAGGAGCATAATTTGAAAGACAGTACAACAATGAGTAAGATGAGTTTAGGTACTTAGACACTTTTCACAATTTGCTTTTATTTTCTTTAAAGGATAACTGAATTGAAAAAAAACAGCCTAACTTGTAATCTCAAACATTGTCTACTAGGCATCAATATCACTCAGAACAATGCTTTCTACCGTCAAAATTGACTACCAAGCGTAAATATTGTCATTTTGGTCATGAAGTCAGTCTCAACCAAAATAGAGTTTTGTAAGACTTTTCAAGATCACATCTTCATCACAATGTCACACTACAGGAGATCACTGGTGGCGGTGAATGCTCTAAATTAAATGGTACCTACAGTGGGAGGACTTTGTTTACATTAGGTATTCGCAAACTTTTTTGTTGGTATTATTACATCTTGACTCATCTTAGATGAATTCTGTCTATTTTGAGGAAGTGACACTGTCTTCCTTCAGATGGTGTCTCACAGGGGAGAAACAACAGTAACTGCGACTTTGAACGGCACCACCAAGACAGGAATCTTGTTTTTCTTAATGAGCATCAGAAAAACACATGCAGAATCTATGTGTTCAGTCGCTCTTTAAGTAATATCAAAGTGATATCACCAGTCAGACATGTCATGGATATTTTGAGATCTGAAGTTTCAAGGATTCCTTAGACACGAGTTTACCTGGCTGAGCCCTTAGCAACCAAAGATATTTATTATACAGAGCACAGTAAAATGATACATGTCCATTTACCCAACAGCAGGTAAAAAACCAACAAGAACTCATTATTTTCATTTTAACCCATCTGAAGCTATTAGGAAACATGTCAGTTGAATATTATATCAATCTGAGGGTTAAATTGAAGGGACTGCACTAAAAAAAACAATTAAACTTACTTTAACCAGACTGAAGTACAGCAGAGACATCAAACATCAACTCCTCAATTTCTTTGTTGGTTGTGAGAAACCATCCAACTACAGAGTCCTACAATTGTGGGAACATGTAGAATGAGCCCCACTGACAAACACGGCAAGTCCATTTATGGAGCAGATCATGCAGAAGGTCAGAGAGATCAGCCCAACGGGATCTAGAGGAGCTCGGTCAGGTTAACCTGAGAGATGTCTTTCAGTCTGTGGTAGGAGATCAATACAGCGCTACAGTTTCCTCACAACCATGGCCCTTGGCGGTGGATGGGAGTGAATACAGTGTTTAATGATTGTCCTGTCCTTGTGACCAATATCAGTCATGGTGGCAACTATGGCTCAATAAGCTACCAGATCTGTGTGACCAAGGCCAAGCGCTGAGGCATTGTGATATGGTCTCATCTCCCTCAGCTTACTGCAGATCCACTCAGCTCACTAGACCAGAACACAATGCTGTGTGAATACTTTCTCCCTCTAAAATCCCCTTCTTATAACGCAGCATGAATAATGGATTAAGAAATTAATCAGATCATCATTTCACAAAACACAACAAAGCCAGAACATCATAAACAGATAAGGCAGCTGAAATAGTGTTAGATAAATCCCCTGGGAAGGTGCAGAGCAATGGAAGATGGGAATCTGTGTGGCAAGTGGAGTGGATTATTAGAAGTGTGTGATTCTGCTGGTTCTCCAGGTGTAGAATATTTACAGTGTTTCAACAATTGCTCTGGTCTTGGACTGTACTGGTAAAAGAAGAGAACGGACCCAGAGCTCAGTTAACTTTCTGCAGTGCGGCACAAATGAGAGGGTTCTCTCTTCCTCTCTCCTTCTCACTATCCCTCTCTGTCTCTTCTCCACCCTCTTTCTGTGTCTACCTCTAACTTCTTCCTCCCTCTCTGTTTCCCTCTGTCCCTCCCTCTCTCTGTCTCTTGCTTTTTCTCCCTCGGTAAGTCTTTGTCCTTCTCTTTGTCTCACCCTCAGTAAATGGTGAGACCCAGATCTTCTTCATGACTGCTTACACCTCTTACATCCAGGGTGTTTATTTTTGGCTTTTTTGGCTCCTCAAGAAGTTTGGAAAAGAGCTTTCATTTAAGGTATTTTCATTTAGGGTAACTGCTCAGAAATTACAGCACGTTTGTGTCCCATAATTTTTGGTAACCAAAAGTAGTTGGATAAATTTGGTCAAAATGGAGAGGCGCGCCTCACACTCATGGATGAATCAGGTCTCAAATGACTTTCAGAATCTAGGCAGAGGGTGCTGATGCTGCCACCTGCATCAACAGCACCTCATACTCGTATGATTTTGTATCATTCCACCAATGATTGTTTTAGTGTTGCATGATTTACAGGAATGTCCAAATTTTATAAACAATTTTTTTTCGAAAATATAAATGTTGTTAAATTCTGTACCAAAATATAAACGTTGTTACATTCAGTACTGTCATGGTTGTAGGAAGGCAGGACATCACGCGCAGAGTGAGTACAGGGAACAATCCTTTCAATTGTAACACCAAAACAACAAAAGGATAGGCAAACCACGAATTGAGGCACAACACAACTGGCATCAACTATGATCCACAAACTGAAGCAAACAAGGGCAACTTAAATAGGGTCACCAATTAGAGGCAATGTGGAGCAGCTACTACTGTAGCTTCCAGATTTCTCAAATGATACACCTTAAAGATGATGTCAACATCAATTCACTACCATATGACTTTGTCATATGTTCACCATAAGACAAATCCAAATGTCAAAGCTAACCATCACCAAAAGTGTTATTAGTTCAACCTTGCCATTTCTCCCTGACTTTCCCTCTGTTTTCTAACTCCGTTTTCTAACATCCTGGGTGTTTCCAAACTTCCGTTAAATAAAAATGTTTTTTGACCACAATATGTGTAAAAAGGTCAGGAAAACATCCAGGAAGATCATCAGGCAATAACTATGCATTATCTTCTGTGATTTTTCCCATGTTTGGGGCCTGGTCCTGTTCCTTCTGTTCTAAGCTGGCCCCTATGGGAAATAAAAGAGATTCCTGCATGTTCCTTTGAGTCTTACCTTTCTGGAATGAGGTCATAATATTTTGTTGATTGAAGTTAGAGAAATTGCAGGAGACATTAGAAAACATTATTTATTACACCAGTTCTTGAAAATGTTGTTGATCAGTACAGTAAAATATGTTCTCCTTTCAGTTACAAATAAAAAAGGTCCCAAATACAAATGACGGTTTGCCATCAGTAGCCGAATTTATTTCAAATAGATTGTTACCGCTTAGCTATATATCTAGATTGGTAAAAGTAACATTAATTATATGATTTATATTACATTTTTATAAATGCATACAGGGTTGCTGTAAAAAGTACATTTATTTTGTATTTTATTACTGAACTGCTTAAACAATACGTAAAATAGCAGTAGCTAAATTTATCTAAGATGCCTTTGTATTTAACACGCAACCTGTTTTTGTGTAGGTAATTTGGTATTTAGAGATTTAGTGGTATTTTGTGATTTTTTTTATACTAAACATTGTGTCTTTAATTAAGTCAATATTCTGGTATTGTAAAAAAAGTGTAACTAATGTAACTAATTATTAATAAAAAGAAATGTCATAATCATTTAATATTCGTTTAGGATTTAATGCAATTATGGTAGCATGCATGTAGAAGCATTAATGTAGAAGTGTTCAGAAAAACATACTACTGTATTCCATTTTACAATAAGTGACTTTGTAGTGACAGAATATGTTACTATTCGTTGATGTAGTAATTGCATGCTAGGAATATCAGGGGACTATGTACATAAAGTGCTGTTATATCTAAACAGTTCACCCAAAGGATGACAATATCTCCTAGTGCTAATAGACTCAAAGTCACTGTATAATTTCAGTAAATACTTTTGGACCTTACTGTATAGCAACCTGCCACCCTGTCTCTAAGCAACCGTAGGTTGCCATATTATTGTCAGTTCTGGTGCCAGAGTGTAGAATAACAATACAATCAAACACATTCAGAAAAGTAAAATTTATCAGGGTGAACTGCAAGATGACAAGCACCAAATAAGGCATGAAACAGATCTTGAAGTACATGCACAATGCTCAGTACTCAGAAATATTATGTATGACTTACAATCAGAAATATTAAACAACCGAACAAACATAAAGATTACCATTCGTTCTGAGTCTACTGCAATGCCTATCTGCTCTCAATCATCATCAGTCTAACAGTACCAGGCCAAACCCCCTACCCTGCCACACACTTCATGCCCCCCACAAAAACTGGAAATCTGATCTGGGGCCCACCCATGGTGGCGAGACAGACACTTCATGTTGGCGTCCATTTGAGGTGCTGATTAAAGTCTTCAGTGTTGTGAGGCAATTCATCTGTGGCTAATAGGCTTTTCACAAAGCTTCAGCACCACTGTAGTTCCTAATGAACTTAATAAGAAAGTTGAAAAGTAATGAAAAGATCCTCCGATAACACCCGCTGGCATTACAGCCTGTAACAAGTAGAGACTTCTCTCTGTTTTTCCTGTCTCCCTGCTCCCGGTCCCCAACTCTGTTCTATTTCTCTGTTCTATCACAATTCACATTTCTGAACTATCTACTGTAACTCTGCTTTGTCTATCTTTATCTATCTATTTTTATACTGTATATCAGTTGGGTCTGAACTAGCTAATAAGTTGCTGTCTAAAGAGGAGAGACAACCTATGATGCACTCTGCTGCTCACCTAGAATGGCAATGACCTCATCATCCTGGATGACCTCCAGTGACCCCGACACCACAAAGCAGAGGGTGTCCACGCTTTCCCCAGCATGGAAGATCAGATCCCCAGGGGCACAGTGGATGGTCTGGAACTCTCCGGCTAGGGAACGAAGGCAGCCGTCACTGGCCAGGCGGAAAGCTGGGTGTTCATTGAACACCTTGCGGTTCAGGTGAACACAGATGTCTGCCCGCATGTCCTTAGGACAGATAGACAGCACCTGGAGAGGTGACAGGGAAACACCTCGCCCATCATTATTTTTAATGGCAGTGTTGATGCATTGTGTATTTTAATACATTAGAATCTAATGGGAGTTCCACAAGCTTTCTACTATAAATGAGCTCTAGTCCAAGACTCTGTGTTGTTGACTCCCAACCCTTCTGAGCTCTAGTCCCAGGCAGCTTTGGGATGAATCCTATCACTCCTGGGTCCATGGCTTACCTTTTCAGTGTCAATTCCCTTTGACATGGACCATGTGGAAACGATGTAGTCCATCACCCTCTCACTCAGCCCCTTGGGCACCTGGTAGAGCTTGAGGAAGTCCCTCACATTGTTCAACATCTCGTGGTAGCGGTTGGTGTTAGCATACATCTGCTGGAAGATAGTGGTGACATTTCCAAAGATGGTGGCATACAGAAGAGCTGGAGAAGAAAGGGAAATCAACTTTCAAATACAGTCATTATTAAATAAAGTGAGTTGACTTTAGTGGTAATGACAGGTTACATATTGTGTGTAATGGTGTTCATATAGATCCTAGGACAAAGAAGGGGGAGAATCCCAGAACCACTAAAGCTCCACAGAGCTGTTTACTGTCAGCCTCCGGCACCGTGACGGTACCCCCGCTCACTGTTACCATAGAGACTTTACCCAAAAATAGTTCTGTCTTTTCCCAGCCAATAAAAAAAGAGAAGAAAAGAAATAAGAATGTTAAATACTTTACGATGGGGGAGGGATCAGTGCTGGCACATGAATCAGAGAAAGAGGCTGGCAGGCAGGCAGCCTGTAGAGAGGGATTCAGCAGGGAGGGAGGGCACAGTGTTCTTTCGTTCCCTGTGGAAATATTAATAACTACTCTGTCCTGAAAGACAGCTGATTCAAACAGCCGCACCCCACACCTGACATCAACGCACCAGCAAACAACCGCTGACATTGTTGTTCAGTCAATTGCGATTGACAGCAGGTTGACAATAATAACTTAAACATTTCAGATTAAATGTCTAGTACTAATAAAAGAAAGCACTGACATTCTAACTAATTTCCTTAAGTAAAAGACCAAGTCAGAGGCTATGGACATAACCTCTGCTTGAATAGTCTAGCAGATAAGCTTCCAAAAAATACCATATTGTTTGATTTGATATAGACTGAGTCCCCCAAGACAGTGATTAGGCCATTTTTGGATTTTTGTAACCTGAGGGAGGGATGTCAACCCATAAATACCCATTCCATTCCAGAACTAAAAGCTCCTCCTCCAGACCTACGTGGGCAATTCTACACCAACAGGAGGGAATCATCTTTTTGGTATATCATAATATTCTGGCAATTCCCACATAGGCTTCATTGAGGGAAAGGATATTTGAAAATCATTTATTTGTACATTTGTTTCATACACTTTTTGATCATGAATGAAAGTGGTAATTTTCATTCATGATATCTGTTTTAGACCTAATTTTATATGCTTTTATATACATGCCTCCTTTAAGACTCAAAATATTGAGTATGCCTTAATTCCAATTTTCATTTGTAGTCCTTTGTGCATCCTCCCATTTATAGTAATGTTTTTTGAAATACACCGATCAGCCATAACATTGACCACCTGCCTAATATTGTGTAGGTCCCCCTTTTGCCGCCAAAACAGCCCTGACCCGTCGAGGCATGGACTCCACTAGACCTCTGAAGGTGTGCTGTGGTATCTGGCACAAAGACGTTAGCAGCAGATCCTTTAAGTCCTGTAAGATGCGAGGTGGGGCCTCCATGGATCAGACCTGTTTGTCCAGCACACCACAGAGATGCTCGATTGGATTGAGACCTGGGAAATTTGGAGGCCAAGTCAACACCTTGAACTCATTGTCTTCCTCAAACCATTCCTGAACTATTTTTGCTTTGTGGCAGGGTGTATTATCCTGCCGAAAGAGGCCAGTGCCATCAGGGAATATTGTTGCCATGAAAGGGTGCACATGGTTGAACATTGCCCAAAGCATCACACTGCCTCTGCCGGCTTGCCTTCTTCCCATAGTGCATCCTGGTGCCATGTGTTCTCCAGGTAAGTGATGCACATGCACCTGACCCTCCACATGCTGTAAAAGAAAATGTGATTCAACAGACCAGGCTACCTTCTTCCATTGCTCCATGATCCAGTTCTGATGCTCACGTGCCCATTGTAGGCGCTTTTGGCAGTGGACAGGGGTCAGCATGGGCACCCTGACTGGTCTGCGGCTACGCAGCCCCATATGCAACAAACTGTGTGTTCTGACACCTTTCTATCAGTACCAGCATTAACTTTTTCAGCAATTTGAGCTACAGTAGCTCATCTGTTGGATCGGGCCACATGGGCCAGCCTTCGCTCTACACGTGCATCCGTGAGCCTTGGCCGCCCATGACCCTGTCACCGGTTCACTGCTTTTCCTTCCTTGGACCACTTTTGATAGGTACTGACCACTGCAGACCGGGAACACCCCACAAGGGCTGCAGTTTTGGAGATGGTCTGACCCAGTCGTCTAGCCATCACAATTTGGCCCTTGTCAAAGTCGCTCAGATCCTTACGCTTGCCCATTTTCCTGCTTCTAACACATCAACTTTGAGGACAGAATGTTCAGTTGCTGCCTAACATATCCCACCCACTGACAGTTGCCATGATAACGAGATTATCAGTGTTATTCACTTCACCTGTCAGTGGTCATAGTTTTATGGCTGATTGGTGTACAGTGGATATAAAAAGTCTACACACAAAAATGTCAGTTTTTGTGATGTAAAAGAATGAGACAAAGGTAAATCATGTCAGATCTTTTTCCACCTTTAATGTGACCTATAATGTGAACAATTCAACTGAAAAACAAACTGAAATCTTTGAGCGGGAAAAATAAAAAATAAAACATTCACAATAACCTGGTTGCATT
>JACXGI010002673.1:24788-70798 GCA_016801175.1 Esox masquinongy
GACATTTTCTTAGTTGCATCTCAGAGCAAAAGCCATGGTCCGCAGAGAGCTTCCAAAGCATCAGAGGGATCTCATTGTTGAAAGATATCAGTCAGGAGAAGGGTACAAAAGAATTTCCAAAGCATTAGATATACCATGGAACACAGTGAAGACAGTCATCATCAAGTGGAGAAAATATGGCACAACAGAGACATTAACAGAAAACTGGTCAGGGGGGCTTCCAAGAGGCCTACAGCAACATTAAAGGAACTGCAGGAATTTCTGGCAAGTACTGGCTGTGTGCTACATGTGACAACAATCTCCCGTATTCTTCATATGAATGGGCTATGGGGAGGGTGGCAAGATGGAAGCCTTTTCTTACAAACAAAAACATCCAAGCCCGGCTGAAGTTTGCAAAAACAAACATCAAGTCCCCCAAAAGCACGTGGGAAAATGTGTTATGGTCTGATGAAACCAAGGTTGAACTTTTTGGCCATAATTCCAAAAGGTATGTTTGGCACAAAAACAACACCGCACATCACCCAAAGAACACCATACCCACAGTGAAGCATGGTGGTGGCAGCATCATGCTTTGGGGCTGTTTTTCTTCAGCTGGAACCATGGCCTTAGTCAGGGTGGAGGGAATTATGAACAGTTCCAAATACCAGGCAATTTTGGCACAAAACCTTCAGGTGTCCGTTAGAAAGCTGAAAATGAATAGGAAGTTCACCTTTCAGCACGACAACGACCCAAAGCACACATCCAAATCCACAAAAGCATGGCTTCACCAGAAGAAGATTAATGTTTTGGAATGGCCCAGCCAGAGCCAAGACCTGAATCCAATTGAACATCTGTGGGGTGATCTGAAGAGGCTGTGCACAGGAGATGTCCTCGCAATCTGACAGATTTGGAGTGCTTTTGCAAAGAAGAGTGAGCAAATATTGCCACGTCAAGATGTGCCATGCTAATAGACACCTACCTAAAAAGACTGAGTGCTGTAATAAAATCAAAAGGTGCTTCAACAAAGTATTAATTGCTTCAAAAGGTGCTTCAACAAAGTATTAAAGTAGTAATTTAAAAAACTCACAATAACCTGATTGCACACTTATGCTATCAGGTTATTGTGAGTTTTTTATTTTTTATTTTTCCCCCCTCAAAGATTTCAGTTTGTTTTTCAATTGAATTGTTCACATTATAGGTCACATTAAAGGTGGAAAAAGTTCTGACATGATTTATCTTTGTCTCATTCTTTTACATCACAAGAACCAGGCATTTTAACAGGGGTGTGTAGACTTTTGATATCCACTGTATATATTTACAAAGCTCAACAACCCTTTGTCTCATTTCTTTTGTATAGTCTCTGAGCTTCCCCTTGTTTATAGATGAATAAGGGAGTTTGTGTCACCTCATGTGTCACTTCATATTTAGACCCCAGTAAAAGAGGAAGTTGTGGATAACCAAATAACACTAATGACTCAGAATTTCCAAATAAGACTAATGACTAAGAATTTCTAGAAGTGCCAGTAATAATGACACAGGTTTAAGGTTTGAAATATATAAATATATTTCATGATTAAGGTTTCTCATATTTTGTGTTGAGCTGATAAACAACAATAACATGAGTCTTTCGCCTCATCTTTATCAAAGGCGGCAAACAAATTCTAAAGGGCACTGCATATATTATTACATTTAACAAATCTGGTTGGACAACGTACTCTGGTACTTTTGAACCAATGAGCCAATTAATTCATTGACATTTACATTTTACTATAGGTCATTAACCACTAACACCCCTCCTTATGTAAAGCACATTCAGCAAATTACCAGCAGAGGGAGTTCCCTTTAAACATATTAGAGCACACAATAAGGATTATCATGACTAGATGTTGTCTGTATGGTTCACATATCATAAGGTCTTACAGGAGGCAAATATAGGTCCAAAAATGTGATAAGGACTTTCTCACAATTGGTTTGTAATATGAATGTCAAAAGCATTTCAAACATAATTTGAATTCTCAGAAAATCTGAAATAATAAAAACATTTACTGCTCCCACTGCCATTTAATCGTCCACATACCACACACACAACACTTTAGAACACAAACAAAGCATGCATGTACACACACTCAAGCCATACATTTGCATATATATATATATATATATATATATATATATATATATATATAAGCAAATGTATGAAAGTGTTGCATACAGTAACAGCACTGGAGTTTGGATGATTCTGAAATTACCAACTGTAAGTTTAGTAAAAAATTCTGAGAAAGGCTGTAAGAATGTACAGAACTATTGTATAGTATAGTGTATAGTAGTTCCATGATTTGTTGGATTTTCACACAATTTCACCAAAAAAAAAAGATGCTCTGGAAAAAGGCTTGTTGACAAATATTCGACATTGTAAAAGCATAATATCAGTGCTTGACTTTGGCTGAAACTGTCTAATTTTTGTCAAACAGCTTTCCTGTTCCTTTTTTAGGCAAGCCTTATTAACACATACATTTTCATGAACATAGTCTAATTGGCAATTTGTCAGTTTCTGTACTTATTTTATCCCAACACAAGTGCTGCATAATACAGAAATCACTTATCAAAGTTTGTTTTTACCCAGGCCTCTATAAGACTCCCAACATCTTAAAACATTGTGCAGTCTGAAAGGTCTGAGTAAGGCCAAAATGGCAAACCTTTGTTCTCTGAAATGTGATTAAATATCAACAATTCTTCTTCCAAAGTCACATTCCATTGCAATGGTTTTATGAAACGGCAAATTGTGGTATTTATTTTAACTGGTTTGATGAGACATTATTCAGAAGCAACTGTCAACCATTAGTTGAAACAACTTGACTTTACAAAATCTATTCTGACAAAGTGTAATTTTGTATCAGGATCTACTTTTAAATAAATATTCTTGCAGGGTGTCTCTAAATGAGAACTGAGTGCAACATTAGACAGCAGACATTAGTCAGACTATCTCCACCCCACCCAACCCCATGCAAGAAGTATTATTTATATAATCATAATTCTCATTAAAGTAAATAATAATATTTTCCATTGCCAATTCTCATTAGGTCAACATAATAGTCAATTTGATGTGATTTACAGAAGATAATAGCTTTGTAGAGGCCACTGGTGATTCTGCTAATAGAGTTCTGCTGATGAAGTAAATCATTCAGAACAATACTTCAAAGACTTGAGTTTTTTGTAACAGTTTATAGCAGTCATCCATTTTGAATTGAAGTCATTTAGCAGAAAGCTTATCCAGAGTGACTTAGAGGAGCAATTAGGGTTAAGTGCCTTGCTTGAGGGCACAACAACCAATTTTTCACATTGTCAGCTCTGGGATGAACTAGTGCTAAGTGATTAATGATTTTGGAGTTTGGTTTGGTTTTGGTTTGATTCTTTTTTCTTTCTTTTTTTTACATGAAATGAATGAAATAATGAAATGAAATTATTTGGTTTTGACTGTGTTCCCTGCCAAAACCATCTTTTCATTTTAGTGCACACTGGCCTTTGTACCTTCCCTTCTTGTCCCAATGCTGACAGGACCCTTTCCTCTGACTGTCCTCCTCTCTTCTCTGTGCCTTCTGCCTCAGCCATCCCCAGTTATTTTTATGACACTGACAGTCGGTTGAATGCTATAACGTTTTTGACATTTTAGTCATTTAGCAGACAGTTACCTAGAGTGACAATAGTGCATACATTTTAAGATAGCTGATGGAACAACCTTGCTTGCTAGTGAGTACATCCTACTTAGTGAAGTAGCTATCAGCAAAGTCAGACAAGACAAATACTCAACATTACAAGCATTATTTCACAAAGGCAACAGTTTCACTTGAATATGGTATTGGTACTTTCAACAATTCAAGACAGTGGCTCAACATCTAGGATTTGCATTTAGATATTTGAGAAACTGAACAACCAAGGACTTGTTTTTCATTCATCCCACTGAAACCTCGAACCCCATTCTTGTCTTTTGAGTCTGCTTTACAAACACTCCTCAAATGTTTTGTGCGGTTGCTCTTGTGTTAAAAAAAACTACCCCTGTGTTACTCACCCATGTGTCAAGGATATATGTATCATAGTTCCATCTTCTTCTGTGTTCCAATGGGTTATGGTCATTGTAGTTAATTACTAATTTTTACTGCGCTGAACGCAGTTCATCATTTGCCTAAAAAACAACTCCCTAATGACCATAGTCACAGCTCACAGTTTCTTTGGTGAATTATTTGATTTCTCTGTTACGAAACTGCAAGTTGAGCTCACAAAAAACTGAGTGATGTGGAATCCAACTCATTGAAGCAAAGTCTGTTCAGTTATTTAATAAAAGAAAAAGAAAACTTTTAGTAAATGACTGATAATGGTATTAAAAACAACATGAATATGGAGATTGAATGCATTTCTTTAAAAAACTTAGATGCTTATAAAATACTTAGGAAATTTACCTTGAATACACTCAAAATATTTACATTCCTTACAATTTCAGGTATATTTGAATATTTGGGATTTATTTAATACTTGGTATCAATTACATTCATTCCTCATGATTAAAATAATAACCAGACCTCGGGCATATCGTTTCAGTTTCTGTTGTATGAAATATTGTAGTGTGCTGATCATACTGTGTTGTAAATATTAGTTAACAGTGGCACAGCACAGCTGGGGTATTGAAATAAGCTGTGACACAAATATAACCAGTCCCTGTGTGTCTGCTGTTGAAAGGTAACAAGGCCATAGGGGTTTCCCAATGACAGGGGTGGGGTTAGAACAATAATGAAGTCATTGAGGACCACTCAGAAACCAGCCTGGCCAGATAAACACTGGTACCACTCACTCTCATCCCACGCACTAACAGTTATGTACTGAAGTGAAACTAGCAAAGAAAGAATAAGTAACACAACAATAATTTGATGGTATTACTGTAGTCTACACAAGACTACACGCTGGTAGTATCAGATAATGTATATAAGCTCAAGAGCGTTAACTGGGAATTGACAGGACTTTAATTGCATGTTAATTGACCCTCATTGTTTAAGGTGGGTTCACTGAAGGCTGTGTGGACTTCCTCACATATTGTTTTTACGAATAAAATTAAAACCTATCACAAAAAAATGATTACTTTACCAGCCTTTGGGGCAATTCACATAAGAAGATTGGGTCGATGGAAAATAGGAATCACAAATTAATATATCCAACAGGGGCAATAAGAATGGTGATAATTAGGAAATGGTGTTAGGATCAGTACAAAAGCATTCCCTGGGTATTTGCAAATGTGTAACTGGCATTCACTAGTTACAAATCAATGATTGCATAACACTTTAATGAGTCACGGGACCTTTTGGTTGGTAAAGCTTCAACTTGTTTAAGAAACACTTGCATAACCTTTATACGCGCATACAATTGAGTTAGATCCCCTTGACCCGTTGTCAAGCCAACATGGCAAATGAGTCATAGCCAAATTTCCTACAACCACTTTCTGCATGCTGTGGTCCACGAGGAGGAAGCATCTTAACTCTGAAGCAAATCTTCAGCTACAAACGTTCCAAAGACAGTCTGCGAGTAAGTGCTCGATCACACGCTAGGGGCCCTCAAGGGATTGTTCATGCATGGGGAAGCAGTGCCTGCACAACTAAATGAATTGCTTTAATACCTTGTCCATTGACTGCTTACAGAGCAAGGGCATCAACATGTAATTTAGTCTTTGGGTGAACCATCCTTTTAAGTCTGTATGGAGTGCATTCAATTAAAAATAAATCCTAAAAAATAACAGATAAAAATAGGGGATAAAAAAAGAAGACACTGAAGAAACTGTGAAGATACTGTTTTAGGCCAAAGCAAAAGCTTCCCCTATCAAGCAAACACTCTGTGTCTTCATGGCAATATTTAACTCTAACTTTTCATTTAATTAAATTATTTTATTTTGTTCTTGTCTGCGCTATCTATTGTGTATACCCCAGGAAGGGTTGACACTACATTTGCAACAGTTAATGGTGATCCAAATTAAGCAAACAAACACACCCAACAGCGCACACTGAGGCACACTTGCACAGTCACACAAACACATACACACACTCATACACACACACACACACACACACACACACAAAACAATACAGAAGCACCAAGGCACCCACACACAGGAAAGGCACCACAGTCTCCTCCATAAAAAATGCGCTCATGGGTGGATTTTTTTTTTAGCAATGCGTACCTTTTGGTAACATCCTTCTCAAAACAAAGGCCCATGGACCAGCATTCTGTGGAAATTCCTGTTGTTCTGTGGCAAATCCATCACGGGAAAGTGTTTTGATTGAAATGGATTTGTCTTAATCTACTGAATGTGCTGCTCAGTTGATAGAAATGTGGTTGCACAAGTAACCTCCAATGTCCTCTATCCATCAAAGAGAACTTAGTATTTTATTCCTACAAATTTTACTCCAGCTTTAGAACGGTTGGAGCTATTAGTGGTAGACTCTCAAAACATGTACTGTACGTCTTCTGTTTCCCTCAATTATATTCACAGGCCATGCAGTACAAATAAAAATGAACCAAATCACAGTTGAAAGAAATGCATATCTTCCTTTCCACAAACACATTACATGAAGATCTTCCCAATCCCTGACATTTTTAATGACTTCCCAAACAATTTTTTGGCAAATTTCAGTCACTACAAAGTCATTAAAAATCTGGGTTTACAGTGTGTATTATTTAGCAGTGTTTACTGTTGTATAATTATGGATGTAGTTAAAAGTGTTTCTGATAACCCCCAGCATTGTAAAACAGACATGATGCTCTGGTAAAATCATCATCTTGCAGCTAGCTGCATCATTGTGTCAACTACGATATGTATTACGCAAAAAAATGTTTCATGTCAACATTTTTCTCATTAGTATTTCTTCAAAAAAACGAACAATTGTTTTTAAATAAAGTTTCAGTCAGCCATGATTTTTCATCTAGCAGATTAGTTCTTAGATGAGTACAAATTAAGTTAATTAATTTTGCTTATATGCTTTCGGAATGAAGATTCTGTTCTTAAACTCTCTCTTTACCCGATTTGACTTTCTCATTATCGAAACGGTTAAAAAGTTTAAATTGGAAAAACTCAGGAGATTCAATTACCTTACCAATATAGAGGCATGAATGGGCTTTAGTGATGTGGTGGATTTGCTCGTACATAATGGCTGTATACTATTATTTGCAGATTGAGATTAAGGCCTCATTACCGTAACAGAAATGCATCATTGCCAAATAATTTTTATGTCTGTTTCAGTAATGAGAACCTTTACTTCAGTAATTATAATAAGCTAATACAAATGTACAGACAATGGTTTTAATGATGGTAACTTTATTAACATACAAGGACCACTCCTTAACTTATAGAGTTTTTGTAAAACAACAGCTATTTCATTAAAAAGGGGTTGACATGAAATTTGGAATTTATAACACCCATTTAGATAACTTACTCATAATTTGGAGTTTGTGTTTCAGCAAAGAATAGCCCCACCATGAAGAGTATAACCCTATTTGTTTGCTCTATTTCACACTCCCTTATACTGATGTCTTGATATTCCTAAACACAGGGTTCGGTCTATATCTCATTTATTCAGATAGGTAATCTCGTCCAGCAGACAGTTATTCTTTTTTTTTGTTTTTTTTGAATTGATTGGTTTCACAGTGCCTCAGAATGGAAGTTGAATGGTGACATAGCAGGCTCTGGCAAATCACAAACTCTGGCAGATCACACGCTAATTTAAATAAGCTGGTCGCTCAGTCCATCTTATAGTGCAACCAACAGAACCTTGTTACATTTAAGTCCACCTTTATCTTTTGCAAATGCATGCATGTAATTATGGTAATACCAAGGGTACTTCTGGAAAATTAAAAACTCTGTTAAGAAGTTAAGGAGTGATTTTAATTGAGCAAGTAATTAGATATATTTTTAGGAAATATTTGAAAAAATAAAACTTGACTATCAACGTAAGATTAATTTGGCAATGTGACTTTGATATTCTTTATCCAAACATGTTCATATAAACAAGGAAGAAAAACGAGGCAAGCCTAGTTCGGCTGGGACGCAAGTACAAGTGATTGCGGTGAACAAGGGAGGGGGTTTGAAGAGCAGCTATTTATGGGCCAATGCCAGCTTTGTTGGGAGCAATGGCCAACACTCTGTTCCTGTGCTAATCTGAAACCTAGTGTATGAACGTCATTTGCCTATCAAAAATGTTCATTTAAAGCGTTAAATTACTGTAGATGGCTAGCTAATAGCTATACAGTACCGATAATGAAAACAATGACCTTAAACTAATTATTTCTGATTTTTATGATTTGGTTTCAGGTTACTATATTCACTTGTTCTATTAAAAAAGTTGAACTTAAAAATGGACAGAAGAGGAACAGAAAAGAAAAGATTAATTGTCTGAATACTACTCTAAGAACACGGGTGGTGAGAAATTATGTATATTACTTGTTTGTCAATCAACATGACATATTTTTGTAGTTAGTTTGGCACCTAGTTAATATAGGCTACTGCTTCACAAAGTTGTATCAAGCGGATTAGTTGGGAGAGAGCAATATGTTTCGTTGCTCTCACTCTAACCAGCTTTTCCTGAGTGAGAGAGCAGCATTTCAAGACACACAGTCCAACACATCAAGTGATTTATGGTGTTAGACATGTCGGTTGCAGTTCGTCCATTGTAATATTAACATAAACTGCACTTGATCCAGCAAAAAGATAGCCTCAACAGCATAGACTCGGCTGGCGGGGAACTCACAGTGTGTATAGCACTGCTGCTCTGACCACTAAGCTGCCCAGTAGAGTACTGTAGAGTGGTGGAACATCTTAATTTTCTGTATTCAACTCTAAGAACATTGGAGGTGGGAAAATATCCATACTACTTAAACATTTGTCAATCATGATAATATAGTTTTGTTTTGCTGGTTTTTCACATAGTTAACTTATTTCTTAACCAAGTTCCACCGAGCAGATTAATTGGGAGAGAGAAATACTGTATGTTTTGTTGCCCTCACTGCTCTTCTTGGGTGAGAGAATACAGCACGTTTCAAAACAAAGAGTCTGACTTTAAGAAATGTACGATGTTAGACATGTTCACCGCAGGTGACCAGAGCATAACCATAAACTGTTTTAACCATAAATTGTTTTAATTTTGTCTTACTATAGCAGCTACTGAAGCTTGTAGCCAGTGAAGTTTTAGTTTATCCTCAACTAATCCTAATTTGCTCATTCATAATAAAAATTTAAATTGTTTTTTTTTTACTAATAAAAATTACTAGTTGCTTTAACAATGAATCTTCCAGACAATAAACCTTAATACATCTTGGAGTAAAGACATTGTTGAATCATGTACTTTTCACCGGCAAGTAAAATAATAGTTGCCATGGAAAATTATTTATTAATCTTATTAGTTATTTTTCTATTCACTCAAGCCAATACTATCACAACTAAGATGAAAGAATAGTTGAAAATAGATTAAAGATATCCACATCCTTATTGATCATTGGTGACAAACGACAACTTTTAGATGTGACCTGAAGAGTATTTTTTTACTGAAAACTATTGTTAGATCAATTAAATAGGTTTGTATTTTGACCACCGCTAGGCATGTTCCTCTGCTTATATGATGCTGACACTGGACATACCTTACAATACCTTTACAGGTGAGACTACATTTAAATCTGGCAATATTCCATCTGAATTCTTACTAGAATGATTACATTGTCATTATTAACTATTATTGGGTGCACTGATGGGGAACAAATATGTACTTGTCACAGTGGTAAACTGAAAAGTTAGATTGAGGCAATGGCTCCCATATCAGCTAAAAATAGAATGTAATCCTATAACAGAGAAAAGGGACAAGGCTGCCAGCTGTTTTTACTGTTCAGCAGTAGTTATTATTTCACAACTAATTAACTTGTCGGGGGGGGGGTCTAATAAGGGCAACATGTTGTTTGGATTAATAGTCTCTGAGGTTTCATTTGGTTATCTGTCCAAAATAGGCCACTAGCTAGGCATAGAGCTGTAGCCTACCTACCAGATTGAGAAGCCAAGAAAGAACTTAGTCCCAATGGCATAGGAATGAGTCTGCTTATCTATATTTTCAGTACAGAAATAGTACAGAAATAAGTCCAATGCTGGAGCATATGTCAAGGAGCCGCCATTGCAGTTCGTAGCTTTAAGGAAGCTGTTTTTTTTTTAGCTAGGCCCCCTCTGATTGCATTGTCTTGGTGTGAGATTAGCAGTGACCCTGATGAGTCAGGGTGGAGGACTTCTAGAGTCAGAGAGAAAGGAGAGAGCAAAGAACGATAGCCCTTTATGGATTAGACTAATCAGGCTGCAGCCAGAGCAGCCAGAGGAAGGAAAGCTCTCCAGTTCCACTGCAGAATGGATCGGGACATGCAGGACAATGAAGCTTCCACCATCTCTCTTTTTGTCTTCCTAATCGCTTGTTCTTCAAGCAACTTTTCTGCTTCTGTGACCATCCCTGAAAATCTCTGTAACTATTTTCCCCTATAGAATCTTTGCTCTCTCCATTAGTAATGGGGAGAGAGACCCTGACCCGCCTTTTTGTCAACACCCCTGGTCCCCCCACCCCACATCCGACGCAGCTCCTCAGACCTGTCAGGTAATGATCACTTGGTAACGTTTACTCAAATGGAGAGGGGGAGCAGGGGTCAAAACAAACCCTCGTCTGCTTGGTGAGGGACATCACGCTCTAGAAACCGATACGGAGGCAGGAGCTCTTTGCAACTGTAGCCAGTGGAATGAATCCTGATCCTTGCACAACCCCCATCATGTGTTATGGTTTTCAATACACTTTCACATCAGCCGAAACAATTCTGCTGAAATGTAATCTTTCATACTTCCACCTTTCCCCCAGGCCGTCGAGCGATATCTGACCTCCAGTCCCCTGCTCTGCCTCTGCCGTCTCATCTCTCGTTCCCTCACTCACAGGGCAGAAGAAGTCTCTACTGTTTTAGAGACACAGCCATCAAACAGGACTCCTCAGGCAAAACCCATGCATTCGTCCATCCGTCCATCCATCCTTTTGCCCCAGCGCCCTTGTCCTGCTAATGAGCTGAGCTCAGGTAATTCCCATAATTCACAGCGATCACGATACAGTTCACCGATCACCCATTGCTCACATCTCTTTCCCAGTGTTCTCCCTTTAATGTATGTCTTTGATTTAAAGGTACAATAACTAAGAAATGTTCTTTCACATATGGCTCTAAATGGCCATAGAAAATTGGCATGGATCAGACAATAAATTGCTTTGAGGATCACATGAAAACCTCTGAACCCATGATTGCCTCTTTGGCTTCTTTTTGAGTTACTGTGGTCAAGCATGATTTGGCTGTAAAATGGAGCCTATGCACTTTCATGTATGGCGTGGCCAGGAAAACAAAATTTGCCGGTGTTCCTTTGAAGAAGTCACTTATAAGTCACTCCGGAGAACAGCATCTGCTAAATGACTAAACTGGAAATTTAAGTTGGGCCTTGACCCTGCCACTAGCTGCCAATGGCTGGGAAGCACAATGAGCAGTGCAAATTGGCCAGCATTGCCTGGGGAGTGGGGAGGAATCGTCAGTAGGGTTTTCCTCATCTCATCTCAATCTAGGCCCCTGCTAAGCTACTGGAGGTTGTCAGGTGAGAGTAAGCCCTTACACATGTTGAGCCACATTACTTCCTGGTATGAAGAGCAGTGTGGGAGAAAGCAGAATAGCTTGGCACCGGATACCAGGGAGACTCTCCCAATTCTGTTTGGAGATGTTGCTATGATTTGGGATCATAGATACAATTTTATATAAAAACACATAACATTTTTAATATGAACGCTAAAAATAGTTCTTAGTTGTTAATATTCAGATTCAGATTCTAACAAATAAGCAGATGAAACTGTATTACAATCAAGAGAATACAGTTTGACCATTAGATCTGAAGACATGTTTCTGTGAATAACTTATGTGCTGGCTAAAGTTATACTACCTCTTCAGTCATTTTACTGCATTACTAGCCCTATGACTAGTAAGTAATTTAATATTATTTCCTTTTTTACATATAAAAAATGCAAATCCTTTTTGGACACATTTTCGTAATTTCCAAACTGTATTTAGCGCTGTGTCATCACTTTTCAACTGACAACCTCAGTTAGCTTTGCAGGCACCAAAGCTGCCTGAGGGAGTCACTAACACCCAATGATTCAGGAAATTCCTGCTGACAATGCATCCCTGCTCCCTATTTGTGTCTGTGTCTGTGTGTGTGTGTGTGTGTGTGTGTGTGTGTGTCTGTGTCTGTGTCTGTGTGTGTGTGTGTGTGTGTGTGTGTGTGTAAGGAACTTTTGCTAATGTTTAAAAGACTGTACAATTCAAGTTATTGGGTAAATGTGAACACAGATACAAGAAGTATGAAATTGTACTATAGAAATGCATGTATTTCATTGCTGCTATCAATTCTTCTGCGTAATATAGAATTGCAATGGTTAAGCTGTGTGTTAGTACTAGAGTGTTTGTTAGATTGTGTGTGTGTGTGTGTGTGTGTTCATTCTTCGTTGTGCAGTGAGATGTCTGTTAAAGGTCATTTTGCTGTTTGCTTTAGAAATTGGGGTTTGAAGGGAGCTCCATGCGATCATGGCTTTTTTGCATTGCTGTGAGTTTGTTTCAGAAGCAGGGACTGTGAAGTAACCCCTGGTGGCATGTCCTGTGGAATTATGTATGGGGATCTGAGCGGTATGTTATTTGATTATGTAAACAGTTTGGACTATTCATTAGTGATATCTCTCATACAAACTAGAAGACTAGAAGCGTGTGCAATAACTCAACTTAACCCAACTTAACATTTTTGAAACTTTGGCAAAGGGCGAAGTCTATATCACTGTGCTTCCTTTCCCATGTGAAGTGGAAATGATGACCTGATGCTTCAGGTTTATGCTTCCAGTCGTCTATCTGGCTCCTTATCTATAACACTGTTACCAAAAAAGTTGGGACACTGTGGAAAATGTAAAGAAAAACAGAATGCAATGATGTGCAAATCATTTAAACCCTATATTCAATAGAAAACAGTACAAAGACAACATATGAAATGTTGAAAATGTTTTTGTTTCTTGTAAAATAGATATTCACCTTGAATTTGATGCCAGCAACACGTTTCAAAACGTGTTGCTGGCATCAGGGACTGGGCAAAAAAAGACCTGAAAAGTTGTGTAATGCTAAAATAAAAACCTGCCCGGAACAGCTTACAACTAATTAGGTTAATTGGCAACAGGTCAGTAACATGATTGGGTATAAAAAGAGTATCCCAAAGAGGATCAGTCCAGAACTGTCAGCCATTGAAAACATTTGGCGCATTATGAAATGAAAAATATGACATACTGTAGGAGACCCCGAACTGTTGAGCAGTAGAAATGCTATATCAAGTAAGAATGGAAAAATATTTAACTTTCAGAACCACAGCAATTGGTCTCCTCAGTTCCCAAACGCTTACCGAGTATTGTTAAAAGAAGAGGTGATGCAAAACAGTGGTAAAGGTGCTCCTGTCCCAACTTTTTTGAAACTTTTTTCCAAAAACAATACAATTTCTCAGTTTCAACATTTGATATGTTGTCTTTGTACTATTTTCAATTAAATATAGGGATAAACTATTTGCACATCATTGTATTCTGTTTTTATTAGCATTGTACGCTATGCAATTCGGATCAAGCAATCAGACAGCCCAGTCGGTCCAAATATTTTCTTTCATTGTCCGTGAATGGAGAGTTTTTCCAAACCCAGAGATGCAACATCACAAGCCTTCTGAAAAAGCTTGCAAAGCAAACTTGAACACCAGAACAGGGTTTGAGGTTTCAAAAATCTATGAGAAAACTGAAATTTGCTCTTGAAGAATATACATAACTCCAAATGTCACAGCCCATCCGAATCCCAAATATAATCTTGTTTGACTGTAAATGGGTGTTTGACATTAAAGCCTGAAATATTAGTGGTTGACATTTAATTTCAAATATTAGGCATGAAAATTATTGAGTTGTGTTATACTGACTCTTAGAGTTCCAAAAATAAATGTGGTCTTTAAGATTTTGTATTGGAACCAGAATTTAGTCACCAATTTGTTGTATTAATGTCTAAAATTGTCACATGTCACAAGTTATTGAATATAAAATGAAAATGGGGTATACTTTTCTTAAGAAACTCTATCATAATTCTTTATCATTACTATCTTGAGATCCAGCGTTTCCTTGTGAAAATTCATTACATTTTGTATTATTTTTCTTAATCATCTTGCGATGTCAGACATCTGTTCTCAAACTTATTTTAGATTATATTTTAGATTTATTCCGACAAACACTGTTATTAATCAAACAAAATGCTTGTGTCTCTTTCTGATACTATTTTACATGTGTTCCATTGAGATTTCCATGATTTATCACTAACAAAGCGTTTCTTTGGTCACAATTCTGAATGTCACACCAAATGATAGTGTCACATCATAGGAGAAACCACACCACACTACAATTTGTCAATGCAAAAATGTGTATTATATTCATTTAACATTTAACAAAAACTGTTTAAGAGCAATCACACAAAGGTGTGAAACATTTTGCAACTAAACATTGTAGAGCACTTGGTTATCAGACACAGGACTAGTGAAGAACCATATTTCTAGTGAGGAACACACAAATAAAGAATAGTGTCACAAGTAATTGTTTACAGTGAAGTCTGTTGAATATTAACTACTTGTAAGTATTGATTACTCATAACTACCCCTAAGTAAATCAGTCATATAACTAAGGTTAGGTTAGTAATGAGTAAATATGAAAAATGGTGTTGGTACAGTCTTCTTCAATGGGTGCTAAGGTAACATAATAGGCTCCTTTGACTGTGAGAGGTCAGCTAAAGGAAGAAAATTAATAACACTCAGATTAGCAAAGCGTTCAAGGCTGGCCTAACTATAAAACTAGGTTTCAGCCTACAGTAGTTTACTTGGTTTCATGTGATGATAGACAAAAAAAAGAGTTAAAAAGGACAAAAGATACATGGAGCTAAGCTATTAGTTATAAAATACAACAATAAAGTGTTAGCTCAAATGAATAATTATTGTGTGTCTAGGAAAATACAGTTCATGTGGTGTGACGAATGGATCATATGAAGTGACAAGCAAAACCTGTCACACAATATGAGGTTTCATGCACTTAACACAAGATTGGGCCTAGTGGTTTTGTGCTAGCAAACCTACTGCAACATGGTAACATGGATTTAAAAGTAATTATGACAAAAAAGTAATTGATCTTTGGCATTTTTATGTAAAAAAGTACTGAAGTGGGAGTGCCAAAAATATCTGATTTATTGAAAAAATGACAAGTGATAACTCACACTGTAACCCTTCCATGTCCTACTGAGGTGTTTTCAGTACTTCCTGGTTGAACAAGGACCCCTCCTTCCCAAGAGTCTACAAAAGATTTGCCCATTTAAATATCACAATATAGTGTCACACCGTATGATATACATTTCTGGGAAGAAATCTTTTTGATCAGAGCTGACTCAAAATACTCTGCCTGGACTTAATATCAGACTCGCAATTAGACGTGTTATCATTACATACTTTATTGAGGAGAGGTGTGTTTATTTTCCTTAATTTTATACATGTTTAAACTTTGTGAAACTTGTTTGTCACACCATATGAGTTTTTTCATGTTTGGTAGAATTTCTTTGAAAATGTAAGTGATGAATTGCATGAATGTTCAGTGTGTTCACATAAAGCAGCATGTTCTGAATAATACAAAAATGTTTTTTGACAAATTAAAATTTTATTGATTTGTGTTTGTGTTTGTGTGTGCTTGGAACCACAAAAAGGCCATGTTACGCCAACCACCCAAATGCAAACACTGTATAGCCTCAAAATATGGTTACAACTACATTTTTAATGTGTTAAGTTTACCACTACAGGGATGTCAGCACCCAATTAATACAGTAAAAGCTCTACTCTGTCCTGGCACCCCATTGGTTGAAACAGCTTCCTCCCGGTAAGTAACTGATTGTGATATAGAACTGACAAAAACGTGTGCATTTACAACTGCACTGGCTTCTATTCAAGACGGTGTAGAGGCAACTGGGTACATGTTTATGGAGTATAGTAGAGGCATAATGTCTGCTTAAAAACATAAGGAAATAATAATTTTAAGGCTAAATAATAGCTCAGAGAAAACATAATTTTTGGCACGTAAAATCATTTTACCCCAAAAAGGTATGTGACAACATTAATGGCACCCCCAGGGATTCTTACAAAAACTATTTACTAAATGAAAATGTACAGATTAAGATTTTACTTTTCTAAGTAAATCTCAGTCTTAAGCACTGTATTCACTTTTTTGCTGGGATATAAAGAAATGCAAATGAAAGGAAACATGTTTGCGGAGACAAAAATATCTCTGTATCTGATGAACAGTACTCAAAAAATGGTTTCTTAGCTGCAACACGCCAAGTCAATAATTAGTTTATTTTTAAATAGATGTGTCAGTTTTGTTGATTCCTTTAAATTATTATTGAAATAAAATACATTGCAGATGTTGGAAAATTTAAATGTAGCTCATAACCTGTGCCTTTTTACACAGCATTTTTGCTCATCTTTATCAAGGCTACTTTTGGAGAGAACTGTACATGCTAATAAATTGAGTACCACCCACCAGCTCCTAATAGTGCTAAGTGGATCATTAAAATAAAAGTGATTTCTGACACTTCAGATAGAGAGGTGGGAGGGATGAGAAGGGGAGAATGACCTTATCCAGAGTAATGGAAAAAGGTCTAATAAACCTTTGATCACTTCAGTGAACGAGAGCCTCTGGATGGATTGCTGAACCAATCTTCTCTCAGTTCAGCTCCACTACTCCACTATTCACACTGACATCAGCCAAAACACAGAACACACAGTGATGTCTGTTTTGTCTGCTCGGTGTCTGTGGCACACTGGCACACCATGCCAACGATATCAGCCATGCCCAGGCTTATCCCAGAGGGAGAAACAGACCTTTTGGCTCTGTTGTTTATTGGCCAGCCTCGCTTCGACAGTCTACCCAATCAGATCAACAGAGAGTGAGCCCCTGACTGTCAGAGGACAGCATAACCTCCAGAGGACCTGCAGAGTTAGCGGATGGAGGAGCCCCAAATACCATCAGATCTGTTGACCATCAGCAGCGGGGCCAAGGCTCTCTCCACAGCATTCATCTCTATCTGTGAGAAGTCTATCCTCGTTCTACTTTTTGTTGCTCAGATTATTCTAACAGACAATGGGATGTATTGGGTTTCATTAATCAAACATGTCGTCCAAAACCCTCCATCATGATTCTCTCCCATATCAGCACCTGATGGGGGTAACACGGGAACAAACAATTTAGTTACACTAATATTACTTTACGGGTTACTGAGTAATGTAAGAAATGTAACATTTCAACAGATGTCTTTTTAAGTAATGTGTGCATTACCTTTGATTTAGGAAATACTTTATGAAAATATTTCCCCGTCAGGCATGGTATTTGCATGATCTGATATCAACTTTTTCACATCTAGTGATTGAAAAAGCTTTTCAGAGAACTGTCATGACAGCTGTCCATAAAAATGGATAGAGCTATCGATCTCTGCTTTACATCTCAGTGGTCGCACTGGTGGCTGGAAAGAGATTTTGAACGAAAAGATATGAAATCAGTACAGGGGTTTTGCTTATATTAGGCTTGGTTGCTCAACATAACATCCATTTCACAGGATGACACATAATTACAGGCTAAAGCAGGCTCTTAAGCCCTTTTCCTGCGGAGTTATCGTCCTGTAGGTTTTTTCTCCAATGCTAATCTAGCACACCTGATTCAGATAATTATCAGGTTGATATGTTATTATATAATTATCTGCTGAATCAGGTTAGCTGCAACTGGGGTTGGAGAGAAGAACCTGGGGGCTACCTCTCCAGGAACAGGGGAAAAACTGTTTCCCAATGACTTTTTGTTAGTCTAACTTTGTTTAACACACTGCAAGGGAACATCAATATCAGATTTTCTGAGTATACTTTTCCAGTTCTAAATTGTCCATGGTTATGGAATTATTCATCAAATAACATTGTGCACATCAAATGTACATGTTAAAATGCACATGTACATTTTCTTGTACTTTTGATGAGTGGTTTTGAAGTGTTATCTTCCTCAGGACCCAAATTGAACCAGGTCGTCTCAGTTACATCATAAAGTACCTGTACTTATGGCTGTCTTGTACAACCACAATCCTTCAGGAGGGTCCCCTAAAAAGTATATACTAAAACCATTTACGTTTTTCTTGTTTCATCTAAAACATCCTCGAGGACATGAGCAATTTGATTAGCTGGCAAATAATTTCCTATAGATTGTGTAGACTGCTTATTCTGGACCAGGTTGTATCCCTGAGACTCAGAAAAAGAGAGAGGCCAGGAGGACGCCATTACCTTGTGTTATTAGCAAGTGTG
Source organism: Esox masquinongy (assembly GCA_016801175.1). Classification (NCBI taxonomy): domain Eukaryota; kingdom Metazoa; phylum Chordata; class Actinopteri; order Esociformes; family Esocidae; genus Esox; species Esox masquinongy. The sequence goes on from JACXGI010002673.1 coordinate 43,267, forward strand.
TAGTTGCTAGAAAATAACCAACCAACTAACCAACCACAAACCGAAAACAAGCAACCAATAAGCAACCAACAAACTGACAACCACCAATTAACCAACAACAACCAAAACCAACCAACCCACAACTAACTAGCCAACAACAGCTAACTTTCAAACAACCAACTTTCAACCACCTATCCATCCAACCAACTAACCAACAAAAAAACAATCAACAACAACCAACTAATCAATAACAATCAACCAACATGAAACCGAAACAACCAAGCCAGTTACTTACATCCCACCATCATCATGGCCACAGAGAAGATCTTCTCTCCGTCCGTGGTGGGGGCAATGTTGCCAAAACCAATGGTGGTCAGGCTGGTCATTGTGAAGTACAGAGAGGTGATGTACAGAGAGTCTTTCCCGGGACCACCTTCCCATTGTCCAGAACCACTGGCATTGAAGCGGTACGGCGAGCCAATGGTGATGGCCAACTGGTAGAGCCAGCTGTCCGTCTTGATGGTGTTGGTGACTTCATCGATGACCTCGTAGTCTCCAATGCTGTACCAGATACAAGCCAGCCAGTGGGCTACCAGGCCGAACACACACACCAGTAGGACCAGTACCGCTGCTCCATACTCCAGGTAGTGATCCAGCTTACGAGCCACCCGGCCCAGGCGCAGCAGGCGCACCACCTTCAGAGAGCTGAACAGGCTGCTGATTCCCTGGAGGAGATGCAGAGAGGGGACACGAGGTATGGAGAAAGGTTAGTTAGGTCACCCACATGGTATGTGTTAATCAACACAAGTAGATACTGGGTACAAAAATACTGTCTCATTTCTCAGCGAAGCCATGCGAATGAGGCTAATCTACTTTTTTTCGTAAGTGGAATTAAATAGGATAAGTTTTGTTGTCATTTCAGCTTTTCAAAAAGCATTTCCAAAATCACAAATGCCTTACAATCCCTTATAAAACCAAATGCAGATGTAATTTAGCCTCTGGATATTATTCAGTCATTGTGCTGTCTCTAGATCTAACCATTTATGTTGTATTGAGCTCTGTTGCAAGCAACAGGTCCAAAGTGCCTGAATGCTAAAACAATTTTTCCAAAGAGGACAGAAAAGCAATGGCTAAGGAAATAAAAACTGCTTCCATTAAAACAAGGAAGTCTAGTAGTCTGAAGAGTGTGTATTGTGCGACTGTATCCACTTAATACGGGCATAAGTTTACACAAATATTGTCCACGAGGCAACAACAAACAGAAACATACAGAGATCTTGTTTACAAAAATGAATCTCAGTATGCTGTTTTTAATCAGATGAAGGATTGCAGTAACACTAACAGTACATGAAAGGCAAAAACTTTGTATGTTAAAGGAGTCAGCAGAGCAGTTCCGTCTCAATCCTCGCCTCCCCTTGGCCCTTCCTCTATCCTCTCCCTTCCTCTCCTTTTCTCCCACAGCATCAAAGGCCTCCGTTGAGACCCCAGCTCAGCTCATATGTAAATGTCTTTTAACTATCTATGTGAGATAGCACTGATAGTGGGTTGAGATAAAAGGATAGCACAGAGAATATTTACTGCTGGTAAGCACCTGTTCATTACAGATCGGCCTTGTGTTAGGAGTCAGGTAAAAAATATTGGGTGGAGGGATAATTGTGGTGTACCCATGGACCTAGGGTGGGTATGTTGGGTGGAGGGATATTTGTGGTGTACCCATGGACCTAGGGTGGGTATGTTGGGTGGAGGGATAATTGCGGTGTGCTCATGGACCTAGGGTGTGTATGATGGGTGGAGGGATATTTGGGGTGTGCTCATGGACCTAGGGTGTGTATGATGGGTGGAGGGATAATTGTGGTGTACCCATGGACCTAGGTAGGAGCAACTTCAGACTTGACTAAACAAAATAATCAATTAAATGTCTGGATTGAATTATAGCATTATTTCAGCCAGAGGCGTCGCTAGGATCACAATACATTTGGGGCTTAGCCCACCCACCCGCCCCGCCTGGGACAGAAAGTACAGGGTTTGAATGAACATGTGGAACATTTCAATGTACACGCTAGCGGCCTACACGTCTACATTGTCATAATGCACGATCGGAATCATAGATTGATAGATCAGGGGCTATTTTTTTATTATTATTTTTTTGGGTCAATTTGAGATTCGGGGCTATTGATAAAAGATCCGGGGCTATAGCCCCGGATGCCCAGGCATAACGACGCCACTGATTTCAGCACAACGCATTCAGTTGTTCAAACTGATTGCAAATTGACACACCGATCTATATCATTGGTTTAATTAAGATTCAAAGCTTTGAACTAAATAAATAAAGAAGTCCAGAAAGGTTTTACTGTACATCATTAATCCTTAGGCATTGACTATCCAAACCATTAAGCTGATAGGGATGGAGTACCCTGTTAACAAGGTAACATCCCTCAGGAGGTTTTAATGCATTAGTTCCTAACTCCAAAACAGCAGACTGCATTATAATATTCTACCTGAGCCCTAAATGTGCCTAATGCTTACCTAAACCTCCGAAAATAGCCTAAGCGCTAGGCTAGTGCGATCCCAAGACCCCCAGAGCTAGCTTGAGGAGATGCTAATAATGCTAACCCATGCATCCACTGTGCTAAGGGAGAGGCTCCCCTGGAGATTGTTCCTGTTCAGTGTAACATGTGTGGCATGCTAAAAGGTCATGCTGGATTAGCCAGCACAGGCATGGTCTCTGCAGAAAGGAAACGTGCATTTCAGTGCACTTTATGCTCAATGCCATTAGGTAGCAGCCTAGACTACAGGGGTCTGCCCGCACCTTCCTACCGTCCAAGACTTCAGGGAGCCATCGCAGTCAACAGCACACAGAATAAAAGACTTGTGAAAACATGACATCGTGTTGTATGTAAGCAGTCCTTGCTCCTTGAATGTCAAGTTTAATTCTGTATGAAATAGATCTGCATGTTGATTTATTGTGTTTTGTGAAATATTCACTAAGGCTCTACATGCATCAAAGCACATGCAGAAACTAAAGTCAATGTGCAGCAAAATACATGACCCTGTTTCCTACACAAGCTCACAGCTAGACTAGGAGACAAATCATCACAGTGAGTTTTGAAAAGTGGTTGTGCATTTGAATAGATTTCCTATCAGCCCGTAATGGCTTCTCCTGCCCCTCTCCCTCTGTGAACTAGTGGACTTCACAGCCACATTCCAGCAGGAGCCTTCAGAAACTGACCACATGAAGAAAGCTCAGAGAGGCACACAAACCTGAACTACAAAGCAGGAGACCAGTCACCTAGAGGGTCCTGACCAGACACCAATGCAAGACATAATTCACTACTTTACACCAGCTTAAAAAAAAGCAGGGAACCAGCGCTCTATTCTAACAACCTGGGCACCACAGCCATTAATATATCAAATGGGTATTTTATATAAAAGACCTTGTAGGATAAGAGTTGAATATCCCTGTTCTTCAGTATAAAATCCTATTAATAGTAAACTTGATCGATGGGCAAATCACATCAGACATGATTGTGTTGAAGAAGTATTGATCATTGCTTCTCTCTGCAGCTGTGGTTTTCAGCTGGTGGGTTACAATCCCAATTTTTTTGGAAGGGTCACGGGTGTCTGAGTAAAAAGGTAGGAATATAGTTTTCTTGGCTACAATAATTTCTACATTTAACATCAACATTGCATCATTGTATTTTTCCAGACTGCAATTAGTCAAAAAAAGACAACACATCTTATTTTGTTTAGAAGGCCTAATTAAGAGTGATTCCAGGCTACAGTGAAATGATAAAACCTTAACTGGCCATGTACTTTTTTCACTGTGACCAAAACATGACATTCTATTTTTAACTGTTAGCTGATGGGAGTGAATAGGCCTATATTAAAGCAAAGTTACACCAGCACATAGAATATCAGATTATTTAGAAAAAAGTAGAGACATTTTCCATGCCTTCACAATACTGCTATTGCCCTCTTATGAATGGGAGTGGAACCAGTGAACCAAACTACCTTTAGATTATCTCCTCAGTCCCCCCCCCCTTCCCCCAACCACCACCACCAACCCTTTTCCTTGAGTCAGCCTTACATACCTCATCGACGTTCTCAAAGGCGTTGATGATGTCATAGGGGAGGCAGGATAGCAGGTCAATGACAAACCAGGTCTTCAGGTAGTTCATCCTAATCAGCTTCGGGTCAGAGATGACCTCTCCACCGGGCCCTACGAAGGTGGTGTGGAAGTTGAGCACAATGTCCACCAGGAAGATGACATCCACCACACTGTCCAGCACCAGCCACACAATGTTGTTCTGTTTGGTCTTAAAGGACACATTATATGGCACCATGATGGCTGTGTAGAAGGTGAGGATGAGGATCACCCAGTCCCAGGTGGTCTTGAAGGTGCAGTAGTGAAGGATGATGTGGGGCGGAGTCTTGGGAGCCTCCTGCTTGTACTGGGGGAGGATGTCCGAGCCTAACTGGAGAACCTGAGAACACAACGACAGGAATAGAGACAGTGAGAGAGAAAAGAACTTCCCCGTTATCCTTTAACGTTGATCTTAACATGAGACAAAAAAGTTAAATTTAAGTCTTCGTGAATTTTTACGGTTTAGCCAATTTTCACTTTGTCAGCGTTTTCACATAGAGCTTCCGTGGCTGACTGCCCCACTTCCGTGATAACGACAGGATACTGGGAAATGGGTGTGGAATATATTCTTTCAGGGCCAAAAAGTAAACATACAGTATTTACAGACTTACCAGCGGTTGTGTTTAAAAAGAGAAGAGTTCATAGAGACCGCTCCTACAGGGCCAAAAAAGTACCCGCAGCTACACTGCCAGGGACCGATAATGGAGCTGAATCCTTCAACACAAAAAAGGCTCCTGTTTAAGTAAAATCGTACTTGTGACACACAGATTTAAATGGTATGGACCTTGTCCTCAAATGCCAAGTCTACAATTTTTTTAAACTTCCCCACAAACAGGGAATGGGGCCTTAGAGGTTGTGTTATGGTCCCCTAGAGGTTCCACGTAGTTCCCAGTTGGTCCAAGGGATGTTCTTGAGGACGTTTTAGTTTGTGGCATGTCAGCGGGAAAAAATTTGTCATGGTCCCCTACATGTTCTGTTTGGTGTTCAGTTGGTCTCTTGGATGGCTCACATGACATTTTCAAGACGTTTTTGGGATGTTGCATCACTGTCCCCTGGGGGTTTTGTATAGTTCCTGGTTAACCCCAGGGATGTCCTCAAGGACATTTTTAGGATGTTCTTCGGATGTTGTGTCATAGTTTCCTGGAGGTTTTGTTTTGTTTCTTGTTGGTCCCACGGATGTACCCAAGGACATTTTAAGGACATCCTTGGGACATGTCACGTTCCCCCAGAGATTTTGTCTATTTCCTGAATGTCCCAGGGACGTTCTAGAGGTTCTTGTCACTTGATGGACCCAGCAATCCCAAACCATTCATCATTTAGTAATAAAACCAGGGTGTTAAGGTAAGTGCTATAACATAACATAGTTTGATATGATTACCTTTGACATGATCACTTAGTACTGACACTATAAAATGATTTCACCTAGGACTTTAACTTACAATCTCTGGATTTCAAGTGGGCTGATCTTTCCACTGCACCAGAAAGTGTAGAATGTTCCCTACATATTCTTTTCCTACACTGCATTTTAGTCATTTAACAGACACTCTTATCCAGAGCAACTTACAGTTAGTGCATTCATCTCAAGATGGCTGGGTGGGACGACCACCCAACCCAATAATAGTAAGTGCATTTTATTTAATGAATTAGCTATTAGCAGAGTGAGTGCGCTGCAAAAGAAGAAGACTGCCAACTGCCCTGCTATTTTAGTTATTGTTAATCGGATTCTGCCATTACTGATTTTATTCACTTATTTTAGCAATGACAGTTTGTACAGTTATCTAACAATGGTTAGGCATATTATTCAGTTTTAATGTTACTCCAGAATCACAGTGATAAATATTTTTTTCTTGTGTATTTTTGTAATAGATACATTTAGTGTAAAGTGTAGGAATACGGGTCAAATCAGCATGGAATATCTCAAATCAAGAGGTTGCATTAAATAATCATTGATTTATAAATAAAAAATTTTAACACAATCATTTATGTAAAAATGTGTCACATTTATCAATTAGACCCCTATGTGAAAAACATTGTCGACATGTGTCCCTATCAATTCCAAAAGAAAGTGGATTAGTTTGCTGACCAATCAGGATCAGTAAAAGAGGGTACACATGCCCTGAAGACAGAACGTTTCTTTGGGACCATCTGAAATAAGCCAGGTACTCCTGAAAATGTCCTTCGGGACATCCCTGAAACTAAACAGAAGCTAGACTATATGTTCAGGAGACCATAAAAATAACATCTGAGTGTATCCTAGAAATTTCCTATGGGATGTCCCCAGGACTAAACGGGAACTAGGAGAGAGAGAGATAAGATAAGGTGAATAGAGGAGGTGTGGGGGTTAAGACAACACAACTGTATTACATCTCCAATGGGCCTGACTCCATAGAGACAATGATATAATAGCAGGATGGTTGCTTGCTGAGAAGAATAAGTGCCAGAACAGTGGTTGCATCTCATCTAATCCTCATCATCAGATGTGCCAGTCAAACAGGCCTCCATCAAGGCTGCGCAAGATGAAAATGTCAATTAATAGCACAAAGCCTTCTCAGAGAAATTTCAGCACATCTGAAATTGCACACTTAGTTTGAGATGTCAGCCGAGCATCGTAAGGACAAACGCAGATGGATCTCTTGCCTGATCTATCAAATGTTTCTCAGATATTACAAACCCACTCATCTTCATCTTGGTTATTTAAATGAGGGTAGCAAAACTCATCTTTCTCTTCTTTCCTTTGATTTTGTCTTACCTCTCTTTCGTTTACAGAAGCTCAAAAGCCCTGCTCACCTGAGGATCTCTCATGGTAATGCTTTGTTTTAAGGGTGCATAATAAGGCATTTAGAAGACATTCATCAAGTTTCAACTAACCAATTATTAATCATTACTCCCACATTTATAAACCATTTACTGATCATCAGTAACATATTTTGGCAGACCCTAATCTAAAGGGAACACTATTCATACTTCATGAATACTTCATAAATGCTTTTGGTGAAAAGTAATTTCAAATAACAAAAGCCGATTATAATGTTGGGAGATATTTCAGTAGTGTCTGGTATAATAATGAACATACAAGATATATAAGGAAATACGCACACATTTTACAATAACTAGCTTAGTAACATTTACAAATGTGGGAGAAATTCTTAATACATGGTGAGCAAGTTGTTTATGAATGCTTTTCAGATGGTTTATTCAAATAAGCCGTTGATTTACTTTGTTTGAGGGGTGGAAAATACACGTGCCATTTGAATTGCTTGCCTCCACTTGTACTATGTTTTTTTCCTGTTACCATATCAACCACAGTAACCTTGTCTCCAGGCTATTAGAACTATGGAAACATTTGTAATAACTCACATGGTAATGGCTGACACAGGCTCAATGGAATACAAAGGTATCCCATAACTTTCGAAAAAACTTTTTGTTCAACATTTAAAGCCCTATTTCAACATGAACATCCCAAGAAAGAGAAAAACAACTTAATTTAGAATTGTGATAAGATATAAATGCATTTTATACAAAATAAAATTAAGTTAAATTACTTAATTTTAATTATAAAACATTTAGAATTATGAACAACATGAAAAACAGAATTCCTAACTATATTTCTAAACTCTGTCTTGTGCATTCAAATAAATTAGATTACATAAATCAGTGTCTGAGAAACCCATGGGGGTATAAAAGATGCAAAGCCCAAATAACATTCATCTTTGCATGAATTAACTTCAAAGGTCAGCTCCGTGACATGAGGCTGCCATCAGCAGCAATACAGATATTGAGACAATCTCTCACACAGTCACACAGTATCTGGCTGTGCTTGTGCACAGGTTTACTTCACACTGTAACAGTGAGTTAACCAAAGTAGCAAAACAGCTGTGAAGTTGGGTCTCACACTTTTAGTTGTTGATAGAAATTAACTAATTATGCTTTTATTTTCTGTATCGAAAAACAAATCAAGTCTACATTTAATTATAATTTGAAGGTGATAGATTTTTTCCTTTGTTATTAACAAATCAGCAGGAATGGAATTCTAGCACTTAATTTCATATTTAAAAATCCAGTTCCATAAAACATCCATAAGCAACTAAGGGCAGAGGGCAGCCAGGTCAGTTCAGGTTACATAGCTGAAGATGAGATAAAGTAGACATTGCTCATCCTTAAACAAGTCATCTGAGTTTACAGCAGTCAGAGCCGGATAAAATGCCCGCTGCATCCATCTCTCTGCTAGGCATGAAATATTAATGTTAGCAAGTACAGCCGCAGCCCACAGGAACTCTGCATTCCCCTCTGGAAACCCAGCACCACTCACTGTGTCAACCGCCTGCTCCAGGGATCTTGGTGTGTTTATGCTTGTGCCCTATGTAAGTTAACTGCGCACATGTACGGGGAGGTGTGTGTGCGTGCGGTGTCCAATGTGTGCAGATTTGCAGTGTTTGACGGTTACCTCGGCCAGACGGGACTGCTTGGGTTGGCTGACCTCATGGCTGCTCATAGGAGTGAGCTGCTGTAGTGTGGTATGGTGACTGGTGTTGCGGTTATTGTGCGTCAGAGCTCGGGTCAGTCGTGCCAACTTGGTCCATCCTGCAGACAAGAATACATTGACACATTTAGCACTGCTTGACTAAATGGAAAGGGTGCATAAACAACATACACGTATTATATACAGTGCCCTCCAGAATTAATGGCACCCCTAATAAAGATTAGTAAAAAAGGTTTATAAAAAATTAACCTTTTGGTGAATTAGCCTAATGTCACACTGAATTTAATGAGAAACAACCAAACATTAAAAAAAATCTGTCATCACAAAATAATTATTTCTGACAAAACCTTGTGTGCCACAATAATTGGCACCCCTAGAAATTATTATGAATAAAATGTAACTGAAGCATTTTTTCCATTTCAGATCAGATTATCAGAGTATTTAGGAACTTCCCAGTAGTAATCCATGGCTTCCTGTTGCACTGGGGTATAAATATGAGGTGACACAGAGGCCATATTTCATTATTCATACATTAACATGGGAAAGATAAGAGAACACAGAAATCAAATGAAGCAAAATTGTGTTGAGCTTCATAAGTCAGGCAATGGCTATTAAAAAACAGCGACTCACCTGAAAATGCCCTAATGCCCTATACTAAAAAAGTTCAAAACAAATGGAACTGCTAAAAACTTGCCTGGATGAGGACCCAAGTTTATTTTGCTGCATTACGCACAGTGATGGTAAGAGAGGCATAAAATCCCCAAAGATCACTGTTGGAGATTTATAGAGGAGAGTAGCATCTTGGGGTCACAAAGTCTCCAAAACTATCATAAGACACCAAATCCATGCCAACAAATCATTTGGAAGGAATGCCAGAAAAATGCTGTTCCTGTCATTACACCACAAACATAAGCACCTGGAGTCTGCTAAACACTACTGGAACTTCGACTGTAATCGATTGCTATGGTCAAATGAAACAAAAGTTTAGCTTTTTGACAAAAAACACTCAAGGTGGGTTTGGCTTTAACAGAAGGGTGGCTATACTGAAAAGAACCTGATCCCCATTGTTCAGTATGGTGGAGGTTCCGTGATGTTGTGGGATTGTTTTTCCTCCAAAGGCCCTGGGAACCTTGTTAGGGTACATGGTATCATGAACTCCATGAAATACCTGGAAATTTTAAATCTGAATCTGGCTGCATCTGCTAGGAAACATAAACTGGGTCGTCACTGGGTCTTCCAGCAGGACAGAGATCTTAAACATACGTCCAAATCAACACAAAAATTGTTCACTGAACACAAAATCATGCTTCCGCCATGGCCATCTCAGTCCCCTGACCTAAACCCCATTGAAAACCTGTGGGCTGAGCTGACGAGGAGTGTGCATAAGAGAGGACCAAGGACCCTGGAAAATCTGGAGAGATTCTGTAAAGAGGATTCTACAAACTTATTAGATGTTACAGGGGAAGACTCAGTACTGTTTTATTTATAGGGAGGATGTACAAAGTATTAAATGCAGGGGTGCCAATAATTGTGGAACATGTGGTTTTGTTAGAAATAATTATTTCTTGATGACATATTTTTTTTCTGATAATAAATTTACTTAAATTAAAGGTTTGGATGTTTCTAATTTTTTTCAGTGGGACATTAAACAACTTCACCAAAAGGTAAATTTTTTATACCCCTTTTTTACTCATCTTTATTAGGGGTGTCAATAATTGTGGAGGGCACAGAAAAACCACTTGGAGAAAACTAAATGTGTTGGTTGTTAATCATACATTTAGAAATGGCTTTATCTCGATAATGTAATGTAAAGCCAATAACATTTCAGTTTTAAATGACTTATTAATACATTTAAATGCATTATTTAAAGTCACAGGTATGGATAGTCATGCGTAGGATGATTTGGTTCGATAGTGGGTTCATTTCCTCTTAACACATGTTTGTCTGCATTATTAAGTTGGATAAAAGTGCCTATTAAATGGCTGTCATTTACAGTGCCTGAATAAATTATAAGATTGAGGAGATTAGGTACTGTACAGGGTAAGAGTTGTTCAGAGCGCACCGAAATACCGAAAAAAGTAACAACCACAGTCAATCAGTCAAACCGTTTTAGGTGCCCTTTCCACAAAGAGAAATGGGGCTATGAAATAACCCTGAACTCCAGGACCTCCATCCTCTGAGCCCCTCTTTAAGGACGGTTCATTCAGCAAATTGTCCCTGAGTTCAGTCTGATAAAAGGGGACCAGAGGGAGGGACAAACACAGCCGCGGCAGCAGCATTGGCACCACAGCAGATCCGCTTCAGCTCCTCCCACTCCTACCCAGACTGTAGGAGTTGTGTAACTCCTTGTACGTCACCAGGGCTGAGCAGCACTCCACACTGACCATGTAAAGGGCCCCCAGTCTGTACTGTAATTACCCCAAGGAGCTCTGCAAAACAGGCTAATGCACATTCTACTAGCCCGGGAGACAAGAGAAAACAGCCTGACCAGAATGCCAACCCCAACAGCCAAACACAGTGTGACACTGCCAAACCAAAGCATCGCCTCCGAACAAACTGTTTATCATTACCAAATAATTACAGCTGAAATACAGTGAAAACGGGACCATGCAGAATTCACTAAAAACAACCAGTTCAGTTTAGAGCCTCTCTTCTTCAGCTGATGGGTGTTGACGTGAATGGGCGTTGACGTGAATGGCCGTTGACGTGAATGGGCATTGACGTGAATGGGCGTTGACGTGAATGGGTGTTGACGTGATTGGGTGTTGATGTGAATGCGTGTTGACGCGCTGAGCCAACAGAGACGCTCGCGACGCACCGTGAGGAGGCTGTCTTGCTATAGTTTGAGTGTCTGCCATCCAATGACACTGAGCACTGCCGCAGGCCACAAAGCCATGGTCTGGGTCCACTACTGACATAGTGACTCCTTCAGAAGGATTTGGACAGTCTAGGGAGCAGCCATTGTTGACGATGACCTTGGAGCAATTAGGGTTAAGTGACTTGACCCACAAAACCCGTTGCCTACAATGGGATTTAATCCAGCAACCTTTCCGATACAGGCTCAAAACATTAACCACTAGGCTACAGGATTTTTCTTGTCAAAGGGTAAACATACCCACTTATTTCTGCCAAGAACAGAGCTTAGGGCAAAAACCTGACAACATAAATACCTTATAAAGGAGGAGAGAATAAAAACAAATCATCTGTAGTTTCTGATCACATTAGCCACAATACCTTTTAGTTTCCATTCTTTAGATGTAAGACTATCTCTTCATAAAAAGCAAAAAGTTCAGCATGATTGAGAAGCACAGAGAGACTTACCTGAACTGGACTCGTCCTTACCCTTATTGGTCTCGTCCTCGATCGGCTGCTTGAAGACAGTTATGTCTTTGAAGGTGCACAGGAAGAGAACCACTTTGTCATTTTCATTTCTGATGGGGGCAACCTGCATGTAGAACCACACTGGTGCCCCTGCAGAGAGAATGGATTATTTACACTGTAGTAATAACAATTGTTTTTTACAAGTACAATTAAGAGCACAATACATTTTGATTTCACAATACGAAACAGTGTTCTTTCTAGACAACACAACACAGCATACATTACATATGTACAGGGATATTGGAATACTCACTGTTTTTTCTGTATAGTAGGACTTCAAAGCAGTTGGACTCATAATTATCAAATGTCTCTCTGATTTTGTCAATTGTCTTCTTGTCCGTCAGCTCTCCATACATAAAACTGGAAAATAAGTCACAAAATCTAAAGGATTACTCATTTGACAAATGGTCTTTAAATGAAGCCCAGATTCTCAGACAGGTGTCATTTAAAGTTGACTTTCAAGTCTGCAAATCAGTGTGACATTATCATGTTCTGTTATAAATAGCATGGGTGTAATTGTACCAGAGATTAGCTTTACTTTTGTATGTGTCTGGCATGTGCATAAGGCATCTGTGCATTACATTACGTAGTGCTTGTTGAATGCAATGTCTGATCAGACTTGAAGCTTCAGGAAAAGACAGAAGTCATGAAAACGTCTCTGGTAAACAAACTGTTTGAGCTACAAATAAATAAAGATAATTCTAAGGGAACACACAGGTCTAGGTGGTCTTTGCCATAACTTTCACAGCCAAACAAAAATATATTATAGACTCAGATGAGTTAACCATAACATAACCAGGTATATAGAGCTCCAGAAAAAATTAAGAGACCACTGCAACTTTTTCTTTCCTTTCCAAAAAAGTTGAAAAGGAAGGTTTTGAGTGAGGAACAGAAGGGTTAAAATTAAGAGACCACTGCAAATTGAACGCTTCTGTTCCTCACTCAAAACGTTCCTTTTCAACTTTTTTGGAAAGGAAACAAAAAGGTGCAGTGGTTTTTTTCCAGAGCTGTATAAATAATGAGAGCCATTTAAAACATTTTAATGTGTGGTTGATATGTTCTTATGTTTTACTGAGAATGTAGTTGTTGCGATGTGTACAGCCATTTACACTTGTTGCAAAGGAGTAAAAGTAAGGGTTGAGGGCATTACAAAACAAAATTCACTTGACACCCATAATCAGAATAGATGTTTCAGTGAGGTCGGTGCATCATCTCTTATTTTGGGGGAATTTTCCCCCCGAGTGAAATTCACAAGCAGAGTTCAGTTCTCGTGTTTACTCGGACCATCAGAATTCAAAAATTCACTTCCATTTTAAAGGGGAAGAGGGTGTGAGTAGTCCGCAGGTCGTTGAATGGTGTCAGTGTGTTGCTCTGAGGAGGCAGGGCAGATCAGTCTACATCATCACTTCTTTAATGAAACTGTGCCAATTTTGTGCTGTTACTAAGACTGATCATATTTATTTTACAGTTACAAAAAAGGTAATGGGTCTCTTAGTAAGTCTGTTACAATTTCACTGTTACTATATTATAACATTATTTAAATACTTTTCAGATCTATTACCGCCTTTTGCTGAGTTAGCGAGATCATCTTATGATATTTAATATTTTCATAATATTTGTACTGTGAAGTTTTGCTTTTGGCTTCTAAAGTGAGCGCACCTTAGCAACATACAACTATTTTTACCAAGGGAGTTACAGATCTTTCTAGAACTATGCAGCATTGTTAGGTTTTGTTCATAGCAGTCTTGTGATTTTGGGGGTATATCTGTTCAGGCAGGAAACATTGATTAAAGAGAAGCCCTATAACATTTGACTGACACTGACCCAGGTGGCCTCATGCTGAGGCAGACTGACGTTTCCCCGTGGCAACAGTAATTGGTTTCATTTAAAAGCCTTTCTATAAGCAGCAGGCATTCATTCAGTGCAGTAGAACACCAGATGCAGAGGGTGGTTTTTTTTCAGAGAAGCACTTATAACGTGATATTTCGACCACTCCGGAGATGAACTCACTCATGAAGACACTCAACTTCATTGTATAGTAGTTTGGGTTGCGATCTGTAATCTGCATCAGCTACAGTAAACACGCATCACAGATATTACAATGATTCCTCTCCAGTCATACGAAGGCCCCCCTTACCTGCAAGTGCTGCTCTTCTGCATAACCTCAGCCCTGTGAAACCCTGAGAGCTTACAGAATCCGTCATTACTGTAGACTACAGGCCATTCCACGATCTGGGCATTCCCCAGGAGGAAGCTAGTCTCTGTGAGAAGGGGAGAATTGAACAGGTGTGGTTTTAACAATCAGATGGGTGGGCACACTCCATTGTGGATATGTGAGATGAGCAACCCTTCACAGCGAATCCTAACACAGTGATGAGGTGTCCCTCAAATGTCTTTTGTGTTCATCAGAATGTCCGCAACATCAACAAGATCCATACATATATCTAAGTGTGAAGGAAAATATAGGGCTGCACTGAAAAAAGGAAAGGAAAAGATTATTTATTCAGCTAACTACATGTGTTTTGCGGAAACAGGAGGTCGAGAAATCACACCACGAACTACTGTAGTGTGAATACTTAAAGTAATAAAGACATCCTCACTCATTATGGTTATCTTTGAAGTGTTTTGCTTTCAATACATTTTTTGCAAACTCAGCAGTTTTGATATCCATTCATCATCAATTACACAGCATAGCCCAACAAACTTTTTAATACTATTTTAGAAATAAGATTTTCTTTAAAACTATGTATACAACATTGAGCAAAGGACTAAAAATGTTGAATTACCCAGAATCCTCTCAAAACAGTCATATGTCACTATTGAGAATTCAATACCTGCAAAATCGAAATCATTTTATATCTATACAATACACATATTTGAGTGACAACACTAGATTTATAGATTGACTGACTACTACTTTATTATTTAAAAAAATATGTCATGCCTCACAGAATAAAGTAGGAATAACTGATATTAAAACCGTTAGATGGATTTAAAATATTGAATAATCATAACATGTAAAACTACATTTTTTGTTACATAACTCAAAAATATCAAGAGATAAAACATTTTATTTACATACACTATTGAGTATCAAGTTATAGATAGAGCTCTACTGATCGTTGGAGATTTTTTTTTGAGTAGCCAACTCCGTTTCTATGAAGATTTATTTTTTCAGTGCGCTATGGTTATGACATGTTAGATGATGGCTGTATTGACATGCCAAATTACTGTGGTTACCATAAAGATATTTTAATAGAAAAAAGATTATAATTAATTTATTTGACATTTTCTCTTCTGTATTTAATTAATTGCCGCTGGATCTCCTTGCCCTTAGATACATTCTAATTCCTAACTGTATGGATTCAACATGAACAACAAAGTTTGATTACGCATTGGAGTCCATGTTTTACAGCAGAAACGGCCTTAACCGGAAACATGGCTGGCAGTATCGTCTTCAGTTTTTAACGTTTTTACATTTTCATGACTGTCTTCAGTCATAGCCGTCAGTTACATGGTTACATGGTAATTTTGCTACCTCTACCTTACAGCGCATAGGCTATTAATTAACACTACAGACGGTTGATGATTAGGGATTCTATGCCTCAGCTGCTGCAGGTGTACTGACAGCTGATGAAGTATAGTGATTCATTTCTCAGGTTGTTGGTGGCACAATTTTTGGTAATCCCAATTCGCTACATAAAAAAGACACATTTTGTTTTACTGCGGCTATACAAACCTATAGACTATAAGTGATACACCCTAAACATGAAAATCTGTCAAATATGCGAGAATAATCGGATGAGACTACGTTTATACATATTACATAACAAAAAAGTAAAACATTATACATAATCTCAAAAGAATACAACATTTCTACGCAACCTGACTGGCAGGTTATTCCATACAGCACCCAGCTATGATAACAAGCAAATCGTTTTGGCATGACGCAAATAAACTTGGTAAATAAATACTTTTCACAATATAAATACAAGCAATGCAGTAAAATATGAATATTAGCATTTTGAGTCTTAAAATGAAGACAAAGTATTCCCAAACTATTAAAAGATGCTATGTTGTGATATAAACCTACGATCAGATGCATTGCTTACCACTTGAGCGCCGGACAATGTTTTCCAAAAAAGTATTCTGCGGTGCAACGAGCCCTCTCTTTCCCCCGGGCATCCTGGGGCCAGTCGGTGGTGGTCACGGTGGTGGACGGCTTTAATGCTGCTTATCGGAGGACGGCAGTGTGGGTGGGTATCAGCCGGTGGGATGGAGAAGCTCATTGTAACACTGCGCTTCAGCTGCTCCAAGCGCACTGTGCCACAGACACGCGCCTCTGAAGCGCTTCATTCTGCAGGCTCCCGGAGTCCGCATGCGTATTACCCCACACAACACGCTCCTCTCCTCAAAACATGCGTCGGTGGACATCTGGTTTTCCCACTATGCAAGGTTGACGCACTTGTTTTTTACTAAATGTTTTAATAGCAGCGTTTTAAAAAAAAAAAATGTCATCCTATCCACGAAACAAGGTACTTTCGTAGAGATAATTAAGAAGGCTATAACGTCAGGTTAACGAACATACTGTAGCCTATGATCAATGTTATGCAATTTATGATGATTATGTAAATATCATTTGGTATAGGTTGGACAGGTGTTTGAACGATTAAGTCATCTTCTGTGAAAGCAAAAAACACATAAGTATTGTATCTACTGAGTCCCTAATGGACATTAAGTAACTCACGTGAATGGGTTAATATGACCCAGGGGCAGTAAGTCTCCAGTGACATAAAACAATGGCAACCATGTTGCATGTGGGTTTAGAACTGTATGTTCTGTCACACTGTCAAAGGCAACGTTTTTTTCCATTTTGTTATGCCATGAGGCAGTCTGTTCTATCGATATTACTGTAATGTATACATACAGGGCAAACTAAAAAAAGGTTTATCACAAGTTTTCCATTACTAGGCTATAAAGATGGCTATATAAATCTTTGGATTAATCCCCCCCTCTCCACCTCAACAGCAGATGCTCTTCAATCTGTCCAAGCACTTCTGAAGAGATTTCAGAATAAATATGTGTGAGAAAGCAGTGTGTGAGGGAGTATATGCACTGCCAAGTGTTCCCACAGGACATCTCTAATTGGCCCACTTGCATCACAAAGTATCAAACATATGTGTCAGTGCAGGTTGGACAGCTGCCTTCCTGAGTACAAGCAGACAGTTGGACAGGAATAGATGATCTCAACGCCTATTACTCCAAAATGAAATTTGTGCCACCACCATTCAGCTGAACATGGCCATGCCATGTTCTTCGTCAATTCTGGCCATGCCACAGCTCTTCGTCAATTCTGAGTGGCATTGAACCACTGACATGCAATTAAGGAGCCCAGTTGTCACCATAGGATATAGGTACAGGTCATTGAGAGGAAAAAGTAAAAATCCCCAAAATACTTTCCTTGATGGATACTGTTCAATGGTAGGTCTTCACGTGGATGCAGGCTAACACTTTTTTTGCTCTTACTGTAAATTGACATTCAAACCCTGGGGAGAATGCAGATGCACGTGGGGGACACTTCCCTGCAGGGACACGATTACTGTAATTATACTAATTACCATACACCACTAACTACCAATTACACCCAATCAGCATTCAGCACAACTCTGATTGTTCAGTGGGAACAATAAAACGTCACTTTGAACATCCACTCACCTAAGAATCAAGCGTACATCAATGTACTGTTGGTAAGCAGCTTATAATAGCAATAAGGCACCTTGTGAGTTTGTGATATAAGGCCAGTATACAGCACTAAATCTAAAGGTTTCATCCAGAAAGTTTCATCCAGTTGTATTGTGCCTATGAACAGCCCTTAGTTTGGTTATATTGGTCAAATACCACACCCCTTTGTGTCTCAGTACCTCAATATTAAACGGGGTTATTTGGGTCCTGATTGACTGGACGAGTTATATTAGGCAGTATATTATGGGTATGAGGCTTTATTTGTTTAGCAATTATATATATTGGCCATATTCCACAAACCCAGAAGTGACTTATTGCTATTATAAACCGACTACCAGTCAGTTTGAATGGAACAGTACTTCATGTTTTTCAAACCCATAGTATACAGCCATGTGAAAAAGAAACTTGTCTTTTTTTGCATATTATGATACATGGATATCTGAGCTAAATTCCAACCAAATTAATTGATTAAGGTAACCATATGGGTGTGTGGTAACACATAAAAGATAAAAAAAAAAAGAAAACCTAAAGGATTATTGATGCCCATGAGTCTTGGAGGTGTTACAAAGCCATTTTCAAGCAATATGAAGTACATCATTCCACTGTCCTGGAATTTTCTCCATTTACAAATGGAGAAAATTTCAGAGAACTTGCAATCTACATAGGACAGGTCATCCAACCAAATTCAGCCCAAGAGCTGGCTGAAATAAAAGACTCTAATATAACCCAGGGTAACATCAAGAGATTTACAGCAATCTCTTGCCACAGCAAATATTCAAGTGCATGTGTCAACTGTCAGAAGGAGACTGCACCAAATTGGCCAACATGGGAGGTCAGGAAGGAAGCCTCTGCTCTCAAAAAAGAATGTCATGATTGATGTTTGCCAGACAACACCTGGGTAAATACAAAAGGGTTATGAAACAGCCAAGTCAATGCCCAGATATCAAGCCTACCGAAAGGTTGTTGGGGGACTGGAAGGGGGTCGTGTGTACAAAAGCTCTTGAACATGACAATGTTATAGCAGTACTAGAAAAAGACTTGGCAAAAGTTCCTTGCAGTTGATCTAAGAGAGTGATAGGCAGGAACAAGAAAGGGTTAGATGACGTAACTTCACCAGCTATTGAAGTAAAGTGTGTACTAACTTTTTCAACAATGGGAAAATGCATTTCTTTTGTTAAATTAGGTCAGTTTTGTTTGTGAAGATTACATATCCTTTGGTCCAAATAAAGAAAATACAACTTTCCTGGGGGTGTACATACTTTTTCACGAGTGTATGTTCGGATAACAAATGGTGTTAAGACAACAAACATCCAGTTTATAATGGCCAATTTATTAGCCAAATCACCAGAACTCATCATACTGCTTCCCTATAAGCAAGAAATATTGTTCCAGCAACGTCTTCCAGGTTCAATAGACTCAAGGTTCTCTTTATTCTTATTATAAAAGGTATACATGCCAAAGGAAGATAAAAGTAATGGGTGGATGACACTGAAGCCTCATTTGGGTACTCTGAAAGAGGGATAAATATTGAACGTCTCCAGTCAATGCAGCAAATCTGGAGAAATATCCCATCTCTGTCTGCATTCTTCCTCATTGATCTAAGAATTAATTAGTTTGGATTCCATGTTCCCCTTGCTTCTCGCAAAGCTAAAAAGAGGATTGGATATACATGCGCCCCCTGCTTCATTCTACTGGAGTGCCAGCAACTCCATCAAATTTAAATTAGACCATGAAAAATTATTAAATTGAGAGGTCAATGCCCACCGAGCTTCCCTGAACATTTTAGAGAGCACCAGAGTAGATGAAATAAATAGATCATGAATACAAACTGTTTCAAGTGGCTATTCTTTCAGTAGTATTGCCAGGTGTCAAGAAGTGTGAATGGGGCAAAATTGATAAGAGATCTAATGAGGTGAAACACATCAATGTGTTGATGTACTGACTCTTATGATTCCTGTCTGTAAAGGTTATGCTTACCAGACAAACATTCCAAACTTATTTTAACAGGTAGTATGACTGACAAGACACCGTCATTTACAGTAACAACCTGGAAGCATATAGGGTTAACAATCTAGCTCAGGGACAGAACACCCTGTCGACCACCTGCTACCCCCAGTTTGCGGCACTGCAAACACGTTTTCAACACATGAAATTGCATTCAGCACTCTTTTGATGGGACTACAAACAAGAAACATTCACATTTAACTGCAAGCTTTTCCAGGCAATCCTGACCCGAGAGTAACATGCTGAAGATCATGTGTTCTTGTTTGAGCTAATAACACTTTATATCCGAACGCCACCACCTCCACTAATAAACACGGGGCCCAGAAGAGAGGTTGTCTTGGGGATCTGCTGATGCTAGGGGACCAGCCTCTGGAGACAAGCATACGCCTGCAGTCACAATGAGCGGAAGTTGAATCTAGAAGCTGCATTATGACTCACACCTCTCATATCTTTCCAAACTACAGCACTCTGGTACGAAGAACAGCACAGATGCCTGGCGGAGCCCTAGACAGACACACCGGATTCAATGCGTTAAACTAATAATCAAGCCCTCGATGAGTGATGCGAGTTTGAATGAGGCGAGTTTGGCCGAGGCAACAACAAATAAATGCATGCTTGGGAGGTATCGGAGGACGGGAGTTGGGAAACTACGGGGGTGGCGCTTACAGGATTTCAAAACACCAAAATGAAAACAAAGCTGATTGGTGTTAGATGTTTTCTTTCAACCTCTTGTAGTAAGTCATTAAGACATTGCTGAGCCCTTCCCTGCCCTTAGAATAACCAATTGAATAACCGGTTCCTTGGTTGGATAAAGATACTTAGGGAAAGTGTGGGAGAATGTTCACATTCTGACAGGCTGTGTCTGCATAGTGCATTAAGGGTGGTGAAATATTTATTTGGTGGAATCATTCGGATCCAGAAGGGGATGTTTTTAGAAGCACCAGTAAGACTGAGACCTCCTCTGGCCTGGTTACATCCTATTACTTGACAACATGCCACACTCACACATACACACGCTCAGACACATATACAACAACTTCATATAATAATTTTGACTTCTTTTCTTCTTGGGGGTGGTGGAGGCATTGTCTGCATGGATTTTATTGACTAATCACAATCTAGCAATTTCCTCAGGTGGGTTGGCGCCTGCAAACTAAATGGAGGTGTTGTGCCAAAGCAAGGTGTGGCGCACCGAGGTAAATGTCCTCTATATTATTTAGGGTACTCAAGTGGGAGGTGATTAAACAATAGGTTCGCTACTTTTAACAATATTTTCTTCACAGGACATTCTCTACTGACTTACATTCCCACACGTCCACGTTGAATATCGATGTACATATAATTATTTGACCATTTCATTATTTGACTGAAATTACTACATTAGTAAAGCACAGGACAGAAATTAGCCAGTGAGAACAGTAAATGAATGATGGCATTATAATACACTACATATAGAGATACTAGCAGGATTAAGCAGAATATACACTCACCAGCCACTTTATTATGTACACCTGCTCATTAAGGCAAATAGCCAAATGACACATAATGTAGCAGCAACTCAATATATAAAGCATGCAGACATGGCCAAGATTAAGTAGTTTTTCGACCAAACTTAAATGGGGAAGAAACGCGACCCAAGCAACTTTGACTGTGGTAGGACTGTTGGTGCCAGACATGGTGGTTTCATGATCTCAGAAACAGCAGTCCTGGTATTACGTACAGAAGACAGTCTCTTGATTTTACAGAAAATGGTGCAATAAACAAAAAAACCTATTCAACATTCAGTCCTATTCATCCTGCAACGCAAAAACATTCTCTTTGTCAAAAGACAAATCGACAAACTGTGTCTAAGCTAACACTCTCTGCCCCTTGGGCTGAATGGGCTCCGAATGATATCTGGGCATTTAGAAGGCATCCATTATTTTAATGTAGTAAACTGGGTAGGACGTTCAACTTAATTGGCTGGCCTGTTTGGAATCATGTCAAACCAGATCATGACGAGGGATCAGCCAATGAAGTTGTCAGTCCAACCCTGCTGACTGCATTAAAATGGCAGATGCCTTCAGTGGCAAAGTCCATGTTGATCTAACCAATAAGTAGACATTGATAGGGATTGTTGTTCTTTGCACCAGGCATATCAGTCGGGCGTGCCCATACAGAGACGATGGGTACTGGCATCGCACCACGGCAGGTACAGTGCCTTCGGGAAAGTATTCAGACCTTTTAATTATATCCCAACGATCACAGCTTCACTCTAGAAGCGTTGCACACATATTTAGGTAGTTTCTCCAATTCCTCCTGGTAGATCCTCTCAAGCTCTGTCAGATTGGATTGTGAGTGTCTGTGAACTGCGATCTTCAAGTTTCTCCACAGATGATCAATGGGGTTCAAGCCCGGGCTTTGGCTGGGCCTCTCAAGGACATTCAGACTTCTTGCGAAGCCACTCCCGTGCTGTCTTGGCTGTATATAATCAAAATGTGTCAAGGGGTGAAGGAGTCTAAATACTTTCCAACGGCACTGTATGTGCTGAGGTTGGCTGGTAATAAGTCATCATATATAGCTGTAAAGCCAAGGGCAGTGATTAAAATGGCAACGATTACATAAAAACACCAGTTAAACAACATTATGAAGGAATGTTTTTCATTGAGTCTATTGTTTTTATTCATTCATAAGGGTGCGTTTCCCTGCAGCCTGCAGATTGGTACTGTACGTGCATCTGATGAGAAAGAGGGTGATTTAATGAGCTGGGCGTGTACAGCAAGCCAAGAGGAAAAAGGGAATTATCAGCGATGTAACTATTAAGCACAATGCTGTGTGTCCCAAAATCACCTCAGTTAAGGAAAAAGTATGTGTTGAAGTGCTGAGACAGAGACGACTTCCAGGAATTGTCTTGACAAAATAAGAAATAGATGAGTCTTTGGTGTCATGGTTATGAGCCCCGTCCCTTTCCTAATTGGCCTACTACAGACACAGCATTATCTTGCAAGGAAACTTGCCTCTGACAACACAGTTCCTGGTTATTAAGCCAAATAATCCCTCTGTCTACAACTGCCAAATCTTACTAGAATCCAGCTAGTTCCCGGAGGATTAGCACGAGAATCCATTTCCCACATAGAATATGTTTAACGCCACAGTAAAAATGACAGGGAGTAAACATGGGGCATACTTACAGCAGATCAAAATCATAGCAAAAGCACCACTGCATGGCACCTTCAAACATAGCAGTCACTAGGGCCAAAAGGAGGGGTACTCTGATCTCTGCCTTGATAGCAGTGGATGATTTAAACACCGGTTGACACAGTTACAATAGCCAACATATAGCAGAATCTGTCTAAAAGACGTGAGAGTAGAGGTTGCTACTCAGTTACATTATTGACATAGCCAGATTCTCACCTGCAGTTAGAACATCCCACAAGCACTTTCCTTGGGTGGGATCTGAAAGAAATTGACATTTCAACCACAAAAAAACTGAATTGTTCCAGCTGCATTATCCTCAAAACATTGCATACCCACTACCCACAATTCCACGGGCACCAATGGTATGCGAGACCAGTGACCAGTTTGGGTGTGATCACAAACGCGTGTCAGGTCAACATCAAAACCACCTTCCACAATCGAAGGTCACAATCACACCTAGAGTGAAAATGGAATACAGATCTGATACATCTTTCATTGATGTTAAAGCTGAATACAAGTTCTAAAATGACAGACACAATCAACTACATATTAGCTTTGATAGCTTTGTAATGAAAACCACAATATAAATGAAATGACTTATTACTACCATTACAATGACTCAATGGCAAATATGGGGTACATCTGATGTGAGGTCTTACTGCCCTCTTGAGGCACTCAAAGGTAACATCACATTTACTGAAAAATGATTCGGACTTAAAAATGGAAAAAACAGTAAATGAAAAAGAAAACAGGGCATATGTTCTGCTGTTGGGGTCAATTAAACAAAAAAACTCTTGTAATCGATCATCCAATATCAATGGATATGGAGACAGGTCTGGGTTGACTGCAGGCCGCTTTACAGCTGTCGCTGACTTGCCAAGAGACAAGCAGAATCAATAAGTCATGAAACAGCATAGTTTCAGAGTAGCCAAGCAACAATGAAAAATACAACAGTGGTTCATGGGTCCTTTCACCTTCAAGAAACACACAGCAGTATGTCACCAGAAAATAAAGCAATCCAGCATGTGGGCTTTATCACAAAACAGGTTTAATTTAATATCTCTTTATTTTTTTAAAATAATTAAACATTTGTATTTCTCCAACCCTTTTTTTCTTTTTAATCATATTATATCTGGGCCATCCTAAAGCACACATTAATTCTGTAAGGGTCACCAATGCTGAACTTACTGTAAATTTGAACAGGATATAAACACCTCCATGCCTTCCTTCCCCGTCCTGCCTTACCCTCCCTCCCTCCTCCACTCCACAGCTAAAAAAGATCTGATGCTCAAAGAAACTTTAGGCAAAAAAATCCAAAATGTGTGATAAAAACGAAGAAAGGACAAAAACAAGAAAAAGGGGGAAACACTATCATAAATACCTGGAAGTCATGTTCCATAATACCTCTTTATATACTGGATACTCCGACTGTTCCTAAGCAAAAAATATATGCTAAATTACTACAAGATACAAGATATCAGTGTACTGCATTCAATAACAATATACAGGTTTGTAATACTGTGAAGAGCACACCTGGAGTGGCGCATCTTTTCACAATAAGTACGTTTGTTGCTCCTACAGTTCGCAATCAATTTACAATTTGTATTATTTTCTGTGTGGCTGAAGGGTATCAGTGCCAGACTGATACCGGGATGCCTGGTACTGCAGGGTCAAAGTCCACAAAACCAAGACGAGAACTGAACCGAGGGGAACCAATCAATCATTGGGGAGCCAGGTGCACACATGAGAAGATGGTGGGAAAATGGTGCAAGGAGGTGGGTGTAAATGTGTGTATGGAGACCTTTCTTTCCCGTTCCTTTATTTTATTACCTGTACATACAGCCCCTTGACATGTTTTACCTCTTGGGAGGAGGGGTTGAGGGACAAGGGGTTCACAATTCATTTCATCATCACTAATGGAGCCTTAGGTCCATAATACTAGTTTAGCTTCAGCATGGAGGCAAGACAGGAGGGGTCAAAGGGTGGTCCTTAAAGAGGAAAGACGTGTCCACTTGGTCAGTGCATGACCTTACAGGTATCTCACTCAATCGGGATGTTCCACACATGGAGAGAGGTGCAGAAGCACCACGGGGGGCAGGGGAAAGAGAGAGAGAGAGAGAGAGAGAGAGAGAGAGGGAGAGAGAGAGAGAGAGTGAGAGAGAGCAAGGAGTAGAACCAGAATTGGAGAATGGGTTTGTATTCAGGGAGAGAGGGGTTCTGAAAGGAGACGGGAGTTAAAACAATCTATCTTTTCTTTCACTGTTGATTTGTTTCCAAGAATAGTTCATTTCAAGTCCTAATGTCCAAAGTCTTTTTTTCCCCCCCACAAGTTCTTTTTCTCATTTTCTATTTTTTTTCTTCCTTTTTTATTATTTTTCTTTCGCAGTAATATCAGTTTAAGGGAAAAAGAAAAAAAGTTATTTACAGTGCTGTTGAAATAATGAAACAGACGTGTGAATCTACCGTAAAGTAAGTCGCACAATACAGAAAAGGAGAAAAATAAGAAAAAACAGAACGTGGGGTGGCTCCATGTCAGTCCAGATGGCCATATGGAATCCGCGGGGTGCTCCGGTGGACATGGTTGGGAGGGGACCGCGGCGCTTCGTTAAGTTGGGATGATCCCGTCGCTCCTAAGGCCCCTCTTCAGCTCCAGATCCTCCAGCTTCTTCCACAGTTCCTCTCTCTCCTTCTCCTTCTTCTTCTCACTGCAGGCAGGACAGAACACAGAGAGGGACATGGAACAGGGGCCAGGCCGAAGCAGGACTATCTGCAGATTAACGACAGATCACTTCTGGCTTTGCCGGCCGATCAACGTATCATATGCGGCCCGAGTCAAGCACCACCAGGCTCTGTTAACCGATGCGACATCTCTTACCGCTGGCGATCTGACTTGTAGGTGGCTGTAAGTTCATCAAACAGGGTACTGTTCATCTCCATGAAGGCTTTCAGGACGTTGTACACCAACGCCACGATGGCCCTGCGAGGAGCAACGGAACAAGGAAAAAACACATTCACACTCTTTTCTACGCGTCGTGTTCCTCCAAAAAGCCAAGAGGAGAAATAAACAGAAGCCACGCGCGGTTTAGTGATGAACTAATCTCTGAGAGGGTGGGGAGGAGGACTCACGGGTTCCAGTGCTCTTTGGAGATCCTGTAGAGACTGGCAAACATGATGGGCAGGATGACGCTGGAGTTCTCCTCAATCAGACTCATGATGTACTCATTGTTCCAGTAGTACAGGGCCCTTTCTGCGACCTGCAAGAGGCAAGGACACACACACAGATGTCAAATACACCCACGTCTGGTTCCAGATGTGTTTTGTGCTGTGGAGGTCTGGATCTGGGACCAGACCAAAAACATAGCCAGGATTTGTGCACGTCTGTGTGCGTGTGCGTGTGTCTGAAAGACTGACCTGGAAGTGGGGGCTGGACACACATCTCGATATCTGTTTGAAGAGCGGCTCCTGGATCTTGACAAACTGTGTTGGCTCAATCACATCCAGGATCTCCTCCAGCTCCCCCAGGTACATCACCTGAGAACACAATGACACGTATGAGCAAGACGACGACATCCCATTGTCAGCTCAGGGCTCCAGACCCGGGAGGGCCACAGCCAGACAGGGCTCTTACCTCTTTTTGACTGCAGGTTTTTGGCCAGAACTTCAGTAAGCCCCTGATGACCTGAGAAACAGGTGGGATGTCAAAGAGTGAATAACAAGACACAATAAGATGAATATAATCTTCTGATTAGGACAGGGATAGTCCCTACATGCAAGCCTCAGTCAGAAGCCTTAAAATACTGGACACTAAGGGGAGCTTAGATATATAAAAACTAATGACAGGCACATCACCGATCTTCATGACATGGTGAACCAGGAAGTAATGTGCCTTCACTCCAATGACAAAGCTGTATCAATGTGACATTGCGTACAAAGCAGAGCTTGGTTCGCTGCCTACTTATCTGGGCCCCTCACCAGTAACCTCATCAGAAACTTAGTCTCTATCATTGTTACCACCTTTCAAAGTTCAAGAGAAATGTAACTGTCCTTCACAAATACTCAGGGTCTGGAGCTGCAATATACTGACATCTAGGTGAGTTTCAACCCCCAATGATTTCGTTGAACATTTTCATTGTTTTAGTGCATTGTGCTTGTGTTGTAGTTAAACACTGAATACTTCAGAAACTGATTAAGTCCTCCTTAAAAAAATGAGTTTTAATCTCAAGGGTCTCTTCCGGTATAAGTAAAGGAAAAGGGAAAAAAGAAGGTAGTTGTGACCATAAGAGAGAGAACACTTACTGGTTCTGTTAATGCTGGGTCTTTCTCTAAGAACTGTACAATGCAATACGCCAACTGTAAAAAGATCACAGTCAGATCAACTCCCTGGACATAGACATAATACAAATGCACATACAGAGATTACCTCACCCGCTATGTCAGTCACCTAGCCATTAGCTCACTTGCCATAGCAATCACTCAGTCGTAAGCTCACTTGCTACATCGGTCACTCAATCGTTAGCTCACTCACTATGTCAGTCACTCAACCGTTTGCTCACCCGTTACGTCAGTCACAAAGCCGTTCGCTCACTCGCTACGTCAGTCACACAGCCGTTAGCTCACTCGCTATG